>JBCEWC010006953.1:0-22173 GCA_038996855.1 Solanum aculeatissimum | reverse complement strand
ATTTTTAACTTTTTTTAAGCTATTTTAATAATTGCCAAACACATTTATAAGCTAAAAAGAGCTTAAAAGCTGGTTTGCCAAACAGGCTCTTAGTAATTTTTTTAAATGGTAGGGAATAATTGTAATTAAGTTTCCAAATATTGTGTATTTCTGTAATTTTTTCTTTTTCATTTATATAAAAAATAGCCCAAGAAGCTATGAGACCAACACAAATCAAATCAACCCAAGATCGGCCCTTTTTGCTCAAAAGCAGTCCAAATTCAAAAAAATTGCCCTTTTTTCTAGCAGCGTTTTTTTAATTTAAAAAAAACACTTAATTTTTTTTAAATTTTGTTGTGGCTTTTTATTTAAAAAAAATTAAAAAAAAAAACAAAAAAATTTCATGTATTTTTTGGTAGCATTTTTTTCGAAAAGACTTATTTTATTTCTATTTTGTTATGCCTTTATATATATATATATATATATATATATATGTATATATATAAAGAAAAATTTTCAATTAAATTTTATTTATTTATTTTTTCACATATCAATTTTGTATACATATGAATAAATGTGTATCAATATTGTATAAATAGTTATGTAATGTATCGACATAGTATAAAGTTATGTATAAGCATAAATCAATATTATATAAATAGTATGTAAATGTGTATCAATATTGTATAAATTGTATACAAACGTGTGTCGACATTATATAAATAGGTATGCAATGTATCAACACTATATAAATGGTTCATAATCGTGTATCAATATTGTATAATGATATTTATTTGACTATCATGCGCTCCTACCTTAATAAAATAAAAAATAAATAATAAAATGACTAATAAAATTACAAAAGAAGTGAAACAATTAAAAAAAGATAAAAAACTTTTTAAATAGAGCAAATAAAAAAAATTAACATTTAAAAAAAATAATTTAACATAGCACAACTAAAAAAATAAAAAAATATTTATTTTAAAAAAAATCAAGTGGCAAAACAAATATAGTCAAGTTGTGAGGAAAAAAAACACAAAAAGGAAAATCTAAAAAAAAAAAAGGGTCGAAAATGCCAAAAAATGTTACCAAGTAGTTAAAAACCATCTCGTTGACTACTTTTAGTAATTAAAAAAAAGGAGCTATTTTTTGTGTAAATTTTTTTTCTCAGTAGCTTATGGATGTAATTATTCTTATTTTTTTAATATAATTAATTACCATTTATTATAGCACTATTCTTCAAAAAAAAAAAAGCTAAATATTAAATTAAATTATTTTTATCATCAAGTATCAAATCAAAATTTGAGAGCCAAATTTTGGATCTGTGACTCCTCCTTGTTTGGATGGTTGTTAGCCAACTGTATTCTATTCTCTTCCTCATTTTATGTAATAAACTAGTTTTGTTACCAGTGTTTTGCGCGATCAAAGCGTGTATCTTATTTAATAACTAATATTACAAAGAAAAATATAATTTAATTATAACCTTATGAAAAAATAAATAATTTGCTACAAAAGTAATTTTGATAATTTTTTTATTTATAAAGGTCCTATATATAAAGAGATAATTTTATCACTAATTAAAACTCATGATAAATTAGAATTTTTCTAAGCGGATGTAGAGTATTTTCTTGATTCAAATAAAGAAAAAGTAAAAGTCTATTAAATAAGGAAGATTTAGGAGTCCTTCTACAGTTAGAAGTCCTTATTTTGTCACTTCTTCTAGATATTTTAAAAGTCAATATTATAAATATAATTAAATAAGAATTAAAAAAAATGGTGAAAAAATAATTTTGTCTAAAGAAGAGTATTTTAATGAAGGGCAAAACATTCAATTAACATTTCTAAAGGTCTTCACGCTTTAAATATAGTACAGATTATTTTGAATTTTTCAAATATCAAATCAAATTAATAAAATTCAAGTTTTTCAATTTTGAGTTTTTCTAGATTTTTTGGAGTTCTCAGGGTTTTTTTTAAGAAAAAATCTGATAAAATATTCATCAAACATATAATTAAATTATAATTCAAATATTTCTCTAGTCCTTAAAAAATATAATTATCTAAGGGGATTTTTTAAGAAAAGAACACAAAATATGATACTAAAATATTCAACAAAAATAATAATAAAATTATATAAAAATAAATAATGCAAATTATTATGTGATAACGAAAATGATTACTTCCTCCTTAAAAAAAAGGGTTTATTATTTTTTTGGTAGAAAAAGATAATTATATTAATAATTAATATGCATCATTACATGGGGAGTGGCAGGTTGGACCTGTTCAGGGAAAGGGAAGTTTCATATAAACTATTACATCTATTTACGGGCTTCTGAGGCCTGATAAAAAAAAATTCCTTCTTTGTCTGATTCCAAAAGACGCACTATACACACATGTGAAACTTCCATGCAAAAAAAATGAATTTTCTCCAGTAAGCTTTGCTCCCTCTTTTGCTAGCGTATCTGCCATTCGATTAACTTCCCTGTAGTTATGACGAAGGGGAGGGTTCCCCACCTAGTTGAGAAACTCCCTGCAATAAAAAATCATAGGAGAGAGATGATCGTTCTCAGTAAGATCGATGATCTCCTACCGTCAATATTAATTTCTAGAGGAACCTGATTTTTTTCTCATGCAATGCGCAGTCCTTGAATTAAGGCTGCTTTGATGTGGTGGTTACTTAAGTAACCGATTATCCATTCTACTTGTTGGTCTCTAAAGACCCCTCCAGTTCCTCCCTTGTCAAGGCTTCTCTTGTAGGCTCCGTCGCAGTTTAGCTTATATCTCTTTTTTGGGGGTGTCCAACTGATATTGTTTTTATGTTTTGGAGTATCTTTTAATGAAAGATATTACTTTATATGTATAATGATTGTTTTGATACAAATGTTGTATTTTTGATTTTGGTAGGTGTTTTCGTTTCTTTTTAACTATATGCCCCACAGGAAAAAAAAGGAAGGGATTTTCATAGTATTTTTACCTTGTTACATTTCAAGATCGAAAATATGTTTTATTGACTTCGTTTTGTAACAGATGTGGCATAAGTCATCGTTTGTTATGCTTAGTTTGACTTGAAATGAAGTTTTAGAAATAAAGAAGACTTTTTAATCATGTGGTTTCAAATTAAAGTTACGTCAAATGTACCAAAATCTATTTTAAATATGTCACGTGAAAAGTTGAAATAATATGACAAAAAATAAAAACAATGAAAAAAGAATAAAAGATATTTATAAATTCTATCAAACTAAATACTTTTTTTTGTATAAAATAAATTTCTAAAAATTATACATGTAATGTTTGTTGGTTTGGTCTCGATTTTTTTTAATTAAAAACAAACTAACCTAAGTATAATTTTTCAATACCAAATCAAGTCAAATTAATCAATCTACTAGTGTTATTAGGTTGACTTTTTTTAGTTAAAATCAAATCAATCCAAGTTAGTCAATCTTTTTTTTCAATACTCAACCAAGTTAAATCGAATTACTAGTCTTTTTTTCCGTGTTTACCTCAATTTGTGATTTGATTCAATTTTCGATTCGATCTTGTTCACCCCTAAAATGACTTAATTGGTTAAACATATAATTTTTCATATGATATTTTCAAATTTAAAACTCTTTACATATTTTTTCGATCAAACTCATTCCACACAATTATCTCTCATATATAATTTACCCGCTATTAGCTAACCCAAAAATAATAATAATTTCATCCATCAAAATCATCTAGACAGGTCAACAAAAGCAAGAACCTAAGTCAGACGTCACTTCTTTTATCAACTTAAATAAAAGAAGGCCCTCAACATTATATTTTTGGGGCGAAAGTTAGGTGACACAAGTCGAGCTAAAGTCACTTTTTGGCATGTGCTAATTATTGCATACAGAGTGTGTGCACGGGTCGGTTGGGATCGATTATTGATAAAAAATAAATCAACTTAATCGATTATTAAATTCTCAAAATCAAACTAAATCAATTATAATATGTATTTATTGATTTGGTTGTTATCGATTTGGTTTAGTTCAGTTGTTCGGTTATTAACCATATACAAAAATAAAAGTAATTATACATTCAAAATAGAGAAAAAGTGACAATAATTCATTCAAAACAAAAAATAATAGAACGAATGATATTATAAAACTTTCAGTCACTAAATTTACTGTGAATAAAATTTCAAAATCACTATTTTGCCTTAGAAGGAAGAAATAGTGACATTTCTAGTGTCACTAAGAATTGTCATCGACATTAATGTATATGAAATCAATAAGATAAATGTTATCGTATGAGCATTTATACTTTCATAAATAGATTAAAAAATAAAATTTGATGAAAACGTATATAAGATCTTTAAAATTATTTTTAAAAATAATGTATCATGTATGTATAATTCTAAAACATATGTAATATCTTTTTCTTCATTTTTTTGAACAAATGTAAACTCAAATCAAACACTATCGATTTAAAAAAAAAATTAAAATCAAACCCAAATGAAATTGATTTGGTTCAATTTAATTTTTATCCAAACTATGAACACTCCTAATTGCGTACATATCTCATATTTTAAAACTATGAAAAAATCACTTAGGGACCATTTGGAAAGACACTTGGTGTAATTACTAGGATACTAATTACCAACCTAATAATTACACATTCTAGTAATCACTATAACTTATTTATTTACCACAATGTAATTACAAGTGTGATATTTGGTCGCACAAGTTTAATTACATGGTTATATTAAATTTTAAATTAAAAATTAATTATTTAAAACTAAAAATTTATAGTAGACAAATAATGATATTTATAAATAATATTAAATTAAATATTTAAGATATATATTGTCTTTTGAAATACATTAATTAGTAAACATACTTGCTTAACTAATATTATAAAGAAAATCAATTTATATTTTTTAAACTAATATTTTTTAATTAAATTAATCATAAAAACTTAAAATATAAAATTTATACAAACATCATGAAATGCATGTTTGCCAAAAATATTAATATTATAAACATAATACTATAGTAAGATTATCAAAACATTTGACAAAATGATAATCTATCAAATCTAACTAAAAATAAATGGCTTGTAATGTAAAATACGAAGTCAATGATACTAAAACAAATGAAACTAAAGATATAGCATAAGTTATAAATTCATAATAAAAAATTTAACATAATATTCTTATGTAAAATTTCAACATAACGTACATATGTTTTAAAAGAAAAAAAATATAAATTTATAACTTTATTTAACTTTAATTTAAAATTTTAAATACTGATAAGATCATACTAATGAAAAAATAAACATAAAATAACAAAAATTTAAAATAATAAAAATTAGAATATTATAAAATAAAATATATTTTTTTAAAATAATTTAAAATAATAAAAATATAATTACAACAATTCACATCCCTCACCTCTCGCCCCCCTTCCCTCCCTGGACCAATCAAATAAGTCCAACAACGTCAAGATGACTTTCCAAATATGCTCTTAATTTTAAAAATAGATAAATAAATAATTCAACAATTCACGGACGGGGAAGTATTTGTACCACAATTTTTAGAGTGGACGCATAACGAACAAATGTAACATGGCATTTAATTTATTTTCAAAACAAAAAGAAAATATAATTATTTAGACCCTATATTTGTTCTATACAAAATAAATATAGCACACATGTTTTCCATTCAATTTATATGAAAAGGTTGAGAATATAATGGTCTTTTAAATATGAATTTGGATATAACTTTTTTTAATACTTAAAAAGATCTAAACATTAGACGTCGATTCAATTTTTTTTTTTTTAAAACTTTTATATGCGTTTTCAAATATTTATTATGTAAATAAAATCTTTAATATATGCATCAGCCTTAATAAATTATAAAAATCTTAACCTTAGCTTGTTCCAATTTCCAAATGAGGTTGACTTGTATTAAAAATGATTTTGACAAATCTGGAATTTACGAGTACCATTCAACACAAATTGATGGTCAACATTAGCTGCCCAACAAAAGAAAATCCCCCATCACATATTCATTCCCAATAAATAAATAAAAATATAGCGTTAGTACACCAAAAACCATATTTGATTTTAGTGTAATTAATTTGGGTTGAAAATATTAGAAAGGGTAGCTGAATTGATATAATAGCGAGGTCAAAGATCAATAATTTTGTAGTTGAGTTTGCTTAATAGGATTTACATTTTCTTTCCTCAATTAGATAACTCTAATAAAATATTTGAGATATTTTTTTTGGTAGACTATACTCCTTTAATATAGACGTCAATCGTTTAGTTATATTCACCAGACATATGAATATATAGCATAAGAATGTATTGATGTATCAACAAAAGGAGATGATGTATCCAAAAGAGAATTTTTCTTATAATAATTAAATTACATAATATTCATTATGAATTTGACTATAAATTTATTTAATATTTAAAATTAAATTACAAATTAAAAAAAATAGAAATCTGGATTTCAAATTTACTCGTCAAATATTACTATTTTAACCTAAAATTAAATTAAAAAGGAGATAATCGGGATTTCAAATCGTAATGTGATGTTGCAGAACGCTAAATTCTAAATTAGTGATTTTTCTACGGTTAAAAACTTTTTCTATTTAAGGCGAAAATTTGTGCAGTTGTGCTCTGTTTCCAACTATGACCATGACAGAGAGAGACGAGCCTTTGACGCCGGCCGGCCGATTATTCGTCCAGTCGGAGATGGAGCAAGTCATCAACTGCGCCATTTCCCTCGACGATCCAATCGACGTTGACGCCGTCAAATTGGAAATAAGCAATTCCATATTGGTTAAACATCCCAGATTCTCCAGCGTCATGGTCAAAGACTCATGTGGCCGGGAACGATGGCGTAAAACTGAAGTTAACATCGATGATCACTTCATTATTCATGATAGACCATTAACTGACGATCCTTCAATTTCCGATGAAGATGCCGTTAACGATTACATAGCGGATCTCACTGTTTCGACTCCGCTTAGTTTAACGAAGCCCCTTTGGGAATTTCATCTTCTCCTAGCTCATAAATGTGCCGTATTGAGAATTCATCATGCTCTCGGTGATGGAATTTCACTTATGTCCATGCTCATGTCTTGTTGCCGGAGAGCCGACGATCCTAATCATCGCCCTACTACTCATGGTATTTCTGTTTATGACTATTTCATTTAAAAGTTTGAACGCTTCTACTATTACAAAAGTACGTAAATTTCCGATTGAATCTATCGGAAATTTGCCTATCAAAAATGTTTCTAATAGGCTTTCTGTTAGAAATTCCGTGCACATACATTCACTGCTCACCATGAAAAGTTAATAACTAATGATTTCTACTTTATTAAGTCAGACAACAGCCCACCCTTCCTGACTAGAAATTGTTTACTCTTGTCGCGGTCTAATTTTTATTTTTTCCCGAACACATTAAAAGACATGAAAGTACTTTTTTCATAAAAGGTAAGTACTTAATTTCTGTTCTGATATCATATTGAATTGTGTATTTAATGATCTTATGTAAAAACGAGTTGTTGAATGTAATTTATTTTTAAAAAATTTACATTATTATGTTTTCCGTAGGTATAGGGACTTCGAGTTCATCAAACGATCGCCAAGTATGGAGTTTGTTGAAGTTGTTGAAGGTGATATGGTACACGTTGGTGTATGTTATAGAGTTTGGTTTGAGGTCTTTGTGGTTGAAGGATAAGAGGACAGCCATAAGCGGCGGAGCTGGGGTAGAGCTATGGCCGCGGAAAGTGGCGACGGCCAAGTTCAAGATTGATGACATGAAGACGGTCAAACAAGCCATCGCTAATGCTGTGAGTTAATTTCTATCAATTATTTAAAAGGAGTATTTTAATTTGATTGCATAATAGTTCAGGACCACATATATCACGACTAAAATCCAAGTAGATCCATGCCATATGATATATTTATTACTATTGATTGGTATTATGTAAATATAATTATTAATTAATACTCCCTCCGTTCACAATTAGATGTCAAGTTTTAACATGACACATCTATTAAGAAAATAATGATTAATGTAGCAAGATTATCACTTTACCCCTATTAATTAGGTAAATAAATTAGGGGTAAAAAGCTTTAGGGGTCTAATTTGGTAAATAAATTAGGGGTAGAATAGGCAAAAACAATTTGTCTTATCTTGATTCTAAAAATTGACAAATAAAAATGAAAACCAAATTAGGAAATTTTTGACATCTAATTATGAACGGAGGGAGTATATATTACGTAATTACTGAATAATAAATTACCGACGTCATGTGACCAATCTCTTAAAACAACTTCCCATTAAATTTAGAAGTCATTTACAGCACGAAACCTGTTATGATTTTTCAAACTAACAGATATTATAAATTAGGGTAAATATTAATTATTTTTAATAATTATGCCAATTAGAAATCTACCAAATGAGAAGTGTGGCATCAGAAGTTAGAGCCGTCATTAATAGCTAGAGCTAGTGGTGATATGAAAAAGCAGAATTTGTGGCTGTGGAGGTTGGGCAAAGCATATTACTGAAACAATCAATTTTTTGTTTTAATTTTCCTTTTTATACATACTATGTCAGAATCAGTTTATGTGCATTTTAATTAATTTTATGAAATAGTTGTTGATTTCAGTTCATAACAAGTACTAGTACCTAATAATATTGTCTATCGAGATTAAAATAAAAAATAAATTAGAAAAAGTCATCAATTATTTTCGTCTGTGCTATGATTAAGATTTGGAAAGTTATTGAGTAGTTATTAATTAATGTCTCACTATTTCCATCAAATAAATTCTTTCTCAAGACAGGGAAGAAAAAAGAATAGTCACTAGAGTACTATTTTTATTTTTGTTATAGAAAGTATTATTTCTTATTTTAAAGATTATATATTTTACATTTTAAAAAAATTTACTTATAAATATTCTTTGGTGATCTATTAGTATAAAACAAATTTTATATAACACTAAGTAGTACGAAAATATATTGAATTAACTAGCACGTAATCACGACAAGGACTTGTTTCCTTTTTCTTTTTTTCCTTCTCTATTCAATAGATTTTTTTAAATGAAAAAGCCCTAAGGAAAATGATTCATTTATTATATCCATCAACCTTTACTTCCACTCGTCCAACTCTAGTTTTGAACCAATCAAAATTGGTTAAAGTACTCCTTCCATTTTATTTATAAAAAATAAATATTTTATTTATCCATTTTAAATGATCAAAAAGTTTATTTTTCCCACACTAACTTAGTAATAATAGTTGAATTTATAATCTCAAATATCATTATTAAAATTAAATTTTTTAAAAAGATATGAAAAGAACTTAACCAATTTTTCTTTCTCCTTTTCTCTTTCCATTCAATTAGTTAATTTCTTCTTACTCTTTCTTTCCCCCACTCTATTTGTTTCATGTTAAATCGATAGTTTTTGTATCACAAAAACGTCTCGATTTCTTCGTTCTTTTTCCCAACCCTATATAATATTTTTTGATGGCCTCCTTCGACACCGGGGGAAAATCAGTGAGATATGGGCTAGAATTTTAATAAAAAAAATATATATATAAATCACATCACCACGACTTACCAGTCTAGTGGTAGAGAATAATGATTCCGTTTTATTTATTTTACTTAATTCCTATAATAAAAATAGATTTATCATTTTACTTATTTATTTAAGCAAATCAATAAGTTTTGTTATTCTTTTGTATCTTAAACTTAATAATCACATAAAATAGTAGTAGTAATACTAGTCAAATTTAAATTTCCCAACATCATTTATAATGTTAGTTACTGCAATACACTTCTAGTTAAAATTTTCTTAATGAGTATATCAAGTCAACATGAATAAAATAATATAAAACACAGAGCATATTTCGTTTAATTATTTCAAATTTCACCAGTAAAATTTCATGATAATATTACAAAATTTCACGTATAGAATTTAAAATTCTATGATAGTATCTGTTTTTAATAATAGTTATAAAAATGATCGCTTTTCTTATTTCACTGCTATGCATCCTTCATTGGTTTCTTCATCATTTCCTTCCTCTCTTACTTGGCTTTGACATACATGAGACTAGAATTTTTTGGAAAGAATAAGGTCTGCGCAAACTCTATCCTCTCCAGATTTTACTTAGTAAAATTTCATTAGGGATATTATTGTTGTATCTCGTCTTGTGGCAACACGTTGGCTATGGTAGTTTGCTAAATTCTATTATAGTAGCTGTTTCTAATAATGAAACTAAAAATGGCTATTTTATGAATTTTATGTCGTCTGTTGGTATGACGTTGGCTGTATTAGTATATTCTAAGTTCTAGCCTTTGAGCACTTTTTTTATGGCACAATTTTTCAAAAGAGGAATTAAGTACATACTAAATTTCAATAGGATATGAATTAGGTTTTCACAGGAAAAGAAAATTTTTAGGAGGCTTAAATAAATATGCAACTGCTTATAGATTGATTTTTTGATTTTGTAGACCATCAACGATGTCCTCTTTGGAATCATATCATGTGGTCTCTCTAGGTATCTGGATCTGCGTTCACCCAAAGGTATATATATTCTTGGTTCGATATAATAAAGATTGATTTTTCAAATTTTCTTCAAAGAGAAAATGACTTTCTAAGATGATAACTATTAATTGAGTTAAAAACAATCAACTCGATATAATAATTACACTAGATTTAACTTATAAAAGGTTCAATCAATTCATTTGCAGCTCTGAAAGAAGGGCTTCAGATGACTGGAGTTGCCATGATCAATTTAAGAAAACAAGCTGGATTACAGGTGAAACATTAATTTTCCCAAATATAAAATACAACATAGAATTTTGTTAGACAGTAATAATATCAAACATTTTATTTTTGCAGGACTTTTCAGAGCTGATGAATAGCAAATCTGGAGCACGTTGGGGTAACAAATTTGGGATGTTACTCTTACCAGTTTATTATCACAAAGGGGGAAGTGATTCATTGCAGTTTGTAAAGAGAGCTAAAGAAATGATAGACAAGAAAAAGTTATCACTAGAGGGTCCTTTCTCCTACAAAATTGGAGACTTTGTCATGTCCATTTTTGGTCCTAAGGTACACTATTTTAGAGCTCTCATAAAGTCGAGCGTTAAAATGAATCAAGTTAATAAACGAGTCATAAATCAATCAATCAACCCAAAATTTGCTTAGGTAACATAATAGATCATAATTCTAACTCTCCAAAGTGACTAATAGCCTATTTGGCCAAACGTTCAAAATCTACTTATTTTAAAATGAGTCTTTTTTGGAGTCAGAATTGCTTCTCAAAAGGTATGGCAATTTGTGTTTGACGAATCAATTTGAAAAGTACTTTTGCTAATAGTAGAACATCAATGTATGCTTGACCAAGGTTCCAAAAGTTCTTCGAAAGAGAAACTATTTTTCTTTTTTACTTATTCTGTTGTTCTGTGTTTGTGGGGTGTAGCTAGCTAGCTTGCTCAACTACAGGATTGTTTGCAATACAACTTTCACAATCTCAAACGTGATCGGCCCTCAAGAGGATATCACCTTTGGAGGGAACAACATAGCATCTGTTAGAGTCACTTCTTCTGCCCTTTCCCATGTAAGTCTTGTCTGCATAATTTTTTTTTGAAAAGGTCGCCTCGTGCACCAAACTCCTGCTATGCATGGGTTCCGAATCACAAGAGTCTGTTGGCAGTTCCCCTTTGGTCTGCATCATGCCTCTAATTGTGCCTATACGGGTATATGCTATATTGATGCAGGCAATCACAATGCACATGGTGAGCTATGCAGGAAGAGCTGAAATGCAAATATTGGTGGCTAAAGATATTATTCCTGATCCCAAAGTTTTAGCCAAGTGTTTTCAGGATGCCTTAACGGAAATGAAGGAAGCTGCACAAGTTGTTGCCAAAAATTGAAGGATTTAACTTACACACATCGACAACGCCAAGAACTTTTTTCCTTACACTATCATTGTCATTGTAATTTAATATGTTATAGCAAATTGTCTGTCTTATTTTCTCATTCCTCTTATAATGGGAAGTAAGGTATATATATAGTTATCTTTTAGTTAACCTTGTTGATTTCCTCGTAGAAATCAATCAATCAAGTGTGAGATAAGGAAGGGGCTACGTAATTTAGAGGTACAATTACTTGTAAAAGAGTTGAGAGCAGAAGTTCCTGACATACTCTTTGTTGCTATTGGACTGTAAATTACTCCTAATGAATTGGCATATTCATTAAGGCCTTTTTCTGAGTATGTGTTCTGCCCTTCTTGATTCTACAAAGTGATTGATATACTTCATCTCTTGCAACATAAGCAACAGCAGCAGCGTAACTAGTGTAATCCTACGTGGGGTATGGGGAGGGTATAGTGTATGCAGACCATACCCCTACCTCGTAGAGATAGAGAGATTGTTTCAAAGAGACCTTTGGCTTAAAAAGGGTTCTTACAACATTCAGCAAATAAACAGCTTTTATTACATAAGTACATACAGAGCACACTCAAATAAGTCCGTGAAGGTAAGTAATGGAAGTAGTCGATATCCACGCTGAATGCATACCTTACAAGAAGATACATAAATATATGTGCATAATGTGTTAATCAAACAAAAAACTGCATGCTGAGAAGTAAAACCTGTTTTTTCTTGCAGCACTAGAAAGCTTCAATGGCTAAAGGAAAGGCTCTTTTCTTGCTTCTTCCATACTTCTTCCTAAGTAAAAGTTTCCTGAGAAAATTCACCCCTCGCTTCTTGCTTGGCAAGATTACCATAGTTCCCATATTGGGGGTTTTAGCTTCAGGGTGTGGGCTTTGCGTTGCAAGAACTGTATCGATGGTTCTTAGAGCTTCTTCAGAGTTGGGAGAGTTGATGTTCTCCTTTTCCACATCATCCTCAGAAAGCATCCGATCGAGTAAAGACATGTGCTTCCTCATTTTCTTATTGCTGGTATTAGTGTCACCGACTGTATTGTCCTTTGGAGGCAATGCTAGGGCCTTAATTTGCTTTCCTAGGTTCATTATAGTCTCTTGACACTCAGCCAACTTTGCTGAGGCAGCAGTTAACTCCCAGCCCTGCCAAGTTGAACAATCATTTCTCTTCATGACACAGTAGATAAAGTACAAAATAGCATTTCTCCAGGATTCTTTTTGTTGGAAATATCATTGATAAGTTATGGAATCACTTTTGTTGGAAATATCATTGATGGTTATTGATTCAGACAAAAAGCAGTCTATTTATAACACTGAAAATACTACTACTAGTTTTATGCTTTTAGCCATCAAACTAAGCTTTTTAAGCCTTTATTTGATCTATCATGCACGTTCACAGCAGAGCTGCTGCTTACGACATGCAACAGTTGACTGAAACCTATTTTGAGTGGATGCCAGAGATCAAAGAAGTTCCAATACTCAGTCACTAAATGCTTTCCGTTAAGGCAGCCAGAGAAGCAACAGTTACTTAGGATGTCACAAATATATAGATGAAAGAAGACAGAGGAGAAACGATGTCATCTCTGTCTATCCAGAGGGGGGGGGGGGGGGAGGGAGGGATGTTGTAACTAGACAGGAATAACACATACAAAAAAGAACTCAAATTGGCAGAAGGGGAACTCACGGTTTGCTGGAGCCCTTTTTCTTGATCCACGCCATCAGCGGAATTTGTTTTGGTAGTAATACTGACAATCAGATATTAGAGAAGTTTAGACCCTTTATTCCTTGAAAATTACTAATTAAGAACGCAAAGTAACAAGTAATGCATACCTTTCAAGTTGGAGTTGAAGCTCAAGACAAGTTCCTTCCAGCTCTTCACAACAGTGACTTCTATCTTCCAATTCTACTTGAAGAGAAGATAGCTTAGAAAGTGTTTCATTTAGTTTAACTCTAGTCACACTAAGCTGGGTATCAAGATCTTCACTGATTGATTTCTGATCTTCGATAAGATCCTCCATCATTCTTTTAGATTCTTTAGCTGTTTCCAGTTCAGTTTGTAGGCCTTCAATAATTTGTTGTGATTGCTGAAGTTCACTTGCCAAGTTTTCACACTTGTTCCTCGCTACCTGCAGCTTGACTTGTACATCTTTGTTTAAGGATTTCATACCGTTCATCTCAGCTTTCAATCCTTCATTTTCTGCTTGGAGGGTAGGATGAGTCTTCTCTGATTCAAATGTAAGACTTTGCATTGATCCCTGTTCGGCTGTTGAACTTTGCATCTTTGGAGATGTTAACGGAGATTTCCAAGTAATGTAACCACTGATGGGAAGCAGTTCAGAATGACCTGCACCAGTATATGGAGGGCTTACATTGTATAAAGCTACTCTAATGTCCTCTATTAGTTCATCGGTGCCTTTTTTTGAGACACGACTTTGCTCCATGATTATTCTCAAAATATCATGAAGCCAATTGGAGGATCTCTTCACCGTTGCCTCATTTAAATCACCTGGACCCACTGGAACTAGTTCCTTACCAGTCGTGTCCATCTGGTTTCCATGTGTCTCTATTCTCGAAGAGTCTGATAAAGTGAGACTTGCATCCGAGGGAGGATAAGAACTTCCTATTGTAGAATCAACAGCAACTATTGCAAGTTTCTCCATTTCAACAAAATCATCCAGCAGACACATCTCAGAAACCCCATTCATTTTTGAACAAACGCTTTCATCTCTCTTGCTTGTGTCATAACTTGATATTGAGGAAGTTTCATATGATAGTGGACTAGCCAGGGCCATCTCTTTGGAAGCCTTAACAGGAGAAACTAATCCAAGATGATTACTGCCTTGGCAAATCTCAACTTCTTTCCTTGCTAACAAATCTTTCAGAACTCTGTTCTCTCCCTCCAGATTGCACATACGTTCGATCAAACAATTTATCTCCTTACGGAGAATGTCAGGATGGCCTTCCAAGGCTTTGTCTTTAGGAATTAAACTTCCAGTCGGTGGATCTGACTTCCTCCTCCTAATGACAGTCTGATTCTTTTCTTGCATTTCAATCTCATTCTTAACCTTTGTCAATGCAAGTTGACCTGGCAGCCGCTTGCGAGTGAGAAGACGCAATCTTTGACAGTCTGCTTCCAATTTTCTAATTTTCTTCACATTCTCAAGTTGCTGCTTATGTGCAGCATCCAAGGAGCGGTGGCTGAGCTCCAACTCTTCATTCCGAATATGGAACTCCCTCTCAAGCATTTGAAATTCATACCTCAAGAAAGAATTTTCTTTCTCTACAGAATCTAACCTCGACATTAGTGCATTAAACTCTGCTTCTGCCTGTGCACCACTCTTGGTTAGTTCTTCAATTATTTGCCCTTTCACGAGAAGTACCTTATTCAGATGACAATTCTCAAAAGTCAAATTTGCATTCCTTTTATTTGTTTCTGCCAATTTTTCCTCAAACATTTTGTGAGCCTTCTCGAATTCTTTTGACGTCCTCATTTCAGCGTCAC
The DNA here is from genome assembly GCA_038996855.1 of Solanum aculeatissimum. NCBI lineage: Eukaryota > Viridiplantae > Streptophyta > Magnoliopsida > Solanales > Solanaceae > Solanum > Solanum aculeatissimum. Next base: position 6,765 of record JBCEWC010006953.1, on the reverse strand, counting down.
GCACCTTTTGATCCTCTTCTTCCCTGAGAGAAGCTAATTGCTGCATGTGATCTTTCAGGGCAGTGTTCAAGTGCATTATCCTTTCATTAGCAGCTTCTCTCTGGTGTACCACTTCATCGAGTTCTTTTTTAAGTTGAAGTACTTCAGCTTCAGCTTTCTTCTGACCTAAAAGAGCATTTCATGTCTTAAGGACACTAGTTCATTTAGAACTTACTGTTAAGCTTAAGGGAAATGGAGGGGAAGTAAACTGAGAAAGTGTGCATTTGCAATACAAGAAAAACGAAGAAACAAAGTTGTTACCTGCAATAGCTTCTTGCTCCATTTCTGCAGACTTTATCAATTGTTCATCTTTAGAACTACACTCATTGAGGGCATTTGCTAACTTCTCCTCTAAGATTTTCAACGATTGCTCCAAATATTCAGTTTCATTTGGAACTGTCTGTTCCTGAACACAATTACACTTTTTAAACCTTACTAATTTTGCATATGAAACAAGGACATTATGAATTTACGGGTTAAAAGACTTGCACAAGAGCTACTATATTGGAGCTTTGAGATGTAACTTGAGCTAAACCCCTCTGTCACATTGATGTTAAATATGCTGCATCATTTTTCTTTTTTGGCATAAACGTACCGCACCGGAGTGTTTACACCCGGCCAATAAATAAATAACATATTTCACTTAAGCCAACCACAATTAGTAGTACTTAACCATAATTAACTGTCATGCGTTTTGCAGATGATCTTAAAAAAATAGCTATATAATATAAAGAATACTTAATGATATCTTGCTATTCTCTGTTAGGTTCCTAATGTTAACGTCAAAGAAACTAACCAAGGTATAACAATGTTATAGAAAACCCAGAAATCAATTGGGGAAAGCTAAAACCTATTTTTCTACCCGTAGGCATGCATTTATGTCATAATATTGCATATTAATTTTCCAGTTCATCATTGAAAAAGTAACATAAATTCTAATAACTGTGGGAAATAAAGAAAAACCAACACAGAGCTGCAGAAGGCAGCCCAAAGACTTTCAAACTTATGCTATTATGATACTGTCCTTTTAAATTTTTGTGTAAAATTTGGACTTCTTACTATAGTTTTATATGGTTAATTTAACTAAACTAGGTGTAAACACCTGGTGCGGGTAAATATTTCCCCTTTTTTTTTCCGATCATTAGTAGAAGATGTTACTTTTGACGGTTAAGAGACAATGTTTAAGTACCTCCATTCCATTTCCTTGAGCAGGATGGTCAGATTTGGTGATTGAAACAATTGTCTTCTCTGAAGATCGTTTCCTCAGCCATAACCATGACTTCTGGTCCATGACTTACTGTCACCATCAAATTCAGTTAAGAATTTCCAAAAAAAATCAATATTCAGTCATTTGGCTTCTCTCTGTTCATTTGTGAGCATATAAAAGGCTATGGACAATTTTTTACCAGTTGATGATTAGAACAAGGAGAAGGAAATTCAGTTCATCATCTACGGCCAACGCGACTTTTTATTTCATAATTAATCTCTCCAATTATTAAACTGATAAAAAAAGATACTTAAAAGGCATTACAAACATGAACATTGCTTCTCTGTTATCAACAAAACCGGAAGTCCCCCAATTTTTTATCATGGATTCAACTTAACCCATTATTTTCAACATGGAACATAGATATATACGTGAAAAACCACTACAAGTATTACATTATGAACCTATCAAGACTTTTTAGGGTGTATTTCGAATAGAGGAAAGAAAATATTTTTCCAATTTCCCATGTTTGGTTCATCAAAAATGTTCTGAATTTTTCTTTTTCCAGGAATTCCTTAAGAATCCGGAAATTGAAATGACAGAAAACAAGTTCCATAAGTGACATTTCAAATTTATTGTCTCGTCTCTGCCCTCAACTCCCCCCACCCCTCACCATCCCACGACCAACTCCAACCCTGATCATCTATACCACCTACATATCCCAATATGGGTTTCCAGTTTTATACCCCAAACCCCCTTTGGCAGAGAAGCAAGGGTAGAATTTTCAAAATAACCCCCAAAATTCATAATCTTGTTTTAGCAAAAGTGAAGAAAACCAGAGAATAAAAGGCACTCTGTAGTGTAAAATTCTGCAGTTTCAACATAACTAGGGACACAAGGAGAAAAAAAAATTGCAAAAAAGTGACTATCAAGAACAACAAAACTCACTCACTCAACTACACACATGAAAACAAAAGCATTTTCCAAATCCTACTCACCAAGAAGCTCAATCCAGCATGCACCAACCACTGATCATGTAACAACAGAGCACTCTTTCAATTCTTGATATTAACGTCGTCACCCCCAAACAATCTTCAAGAAAATTGCTGGCTAGGTATTTATAGTGACAAAATAAAATATTATGTAACAAGAACCTGAAACTAAATACTAAAATGGGAGCACCAAAATTGCCACCGACAAGTTTACACACTTGGGAAGTGAAATAAAACAAATAGTAAGTGGGTCACCTTGTGGTGGGTAAAAATCCAAAGTCCAAAAAAGATTAAAAGTTAAAATAAGGAGGGTCCATTTCATGTATGGAAGAGTTTTGACAAACAACAGTAGCTGCTATCTACAGTAATAATGTTTGATCAAAACGCTACACCTTTACGACATGCAAGGAAAACTCTACTAACTTCACCACCTCTCACTCAATATTAACCACGTATACCTAACATGATAAATTGTACTGTCCTTTTTTTTTGTTGTTGTTGGTAAAGTACTTAAAAATCTTTTAATTCTTTCCTAAGGTACGACTTAAATCTGCCACAAGAAGTAATTCATATTCAAAAACTTAATTTTTTAAATTGCTAAAAAAATTATAATAGTAATTGATTATTAAAGATTTTAAATTTTGTTTTATCTTCTAAAAGTATGTAGTTTTGCCTAGTTTTTTAAAATAAAAAAAAATTGCCTAGTTAAATTTTTTTATGGCCATTAACTTTGTCTAGTTGGCTTTTATGATATTTTAGCCAAAAAGGCAAAAATACATGTGTGGTACTTAATATAATGATGTGGCAACTGTAATCAGTTATTGTAAATTATATTTTCCACTAAAATAAGTAGGGCAAAAGTTGGATGACCATTCACCATAAAAACTAACTATGCAAAATTGAATGATTTTTTAAAGATAAAATAAAATTTAGTGGCCGCTAATTATAAGTAGTGTTTTAAAAAGTGATGTTGGGACTCGTCTCGGAGCTTGTTTCGGGGCGGATCTCCAGCAAAATATTCTGAGACTCATATGTAGGAGTTAATCCGTGAGACTTATGGCCTAAGCGTTCAACTGTATGCCCTAAATACTAACACGTTTCAAAGATTTAGGAATCAAAGATTCATGAAACTTATATCTCATATCTCAAAGCTTGTATCTCGTCTCATACTAAGCAAAACGTCTCGTCTCACATCCCGTCTTTTAAAACACTAATTATAAAGTTAAAATTAGAATGGTCTTTCAATATCAATTTTCACAATAACACTTTAACATCCTCATCATTAATAAGTAATAAGCCTTGGTGGCCAAATAGGCAATCTATTTTCACTCTTAATTAATCACATTATCGAAAAATTGTGACATAAATTTGGGGTCAAGGCAATTGATTGTTGCATAATGATTTTGCCCCTTTATGTTAATATTTTATATTTTTCCTTTGTATTCAATATATCTAAAAGAAGCATCTTGTCTTACCTTTGTTTTGAAAAATATCATTTTGTGGTCCCTTTTTCTTAGTAAAGGTATCAAATTGAAGATAATGACTTTCTCTTTTGTGTTACTTTGATCTTTATTAATTATAGCTTTTAATCATCTTTATTCCATTTGGTTAATTATAATATAGTGTTTTGTTTGTCTGAAATCAAAGTAATCAAACAGGAAAACTGAAAAAGTATCACTTACCACAGTGGGTTATGACTTATGAGCAGAGCTAATCATCACTTAGTGCACCAACTACACTAACTACATTTATTTAATAATTGCTATTTTGCTTTTGTTATGCATCATTTCGAATTAATTTCATATATGGTGATTGAACTTTTAATCGTTGAAGTCTTTTGTCTTAAAAGAATATTATTTTTCTTTCCTCTCGATTATCAAGAAAGGTAACTTACTTCAATGAATATAAAGTGCATAATGTAATCATGAGTAAAATAATAAGTGTTCTTCTAATTCGAATTCACCTTTAAATACTAAACAAATTAACTTTTGAATTCTCCCATGAATAAGATATGTACCCTAATAATTGGTGTGTATCATCCACTATCAATTTGTTTATTAGGGCGTGTTAAGTAAAAAATATTATCCCAATTGATTTTATACGAAATTTAGGAAAATATTATGGGGTGGAGGTGACCGGGTGGGTGGTCAAGAGATGGGGATTGGGGCGATTAGATGGTGAAGAAGAGATAATGGATTTAGAATGCAAAATTTGTTTTTCCTACTGTCACTAAAAGTTATTTGTTTCTAATTTCTAAGAAATTTATCATTTTGCACAAAATATTTTTTGAAATATATTAACCAACTAAATATGAATTTTTTTTAAAAAAAATAGTTTCTTTCGTATCAAACACACCCTTAAATCTTGGTGTTGCTTTTAACTTTCCCAAGTTTATGCACTAGAAGTGACAAAAGTTGAGTACGGCTTATGATGAAAATTGTACAATTTGAAATTTTTAACCTAGAAACATAATTTTCACAATGTTTAGTGTGTATTTTATGAGTTTAGTCAAACTCATTACTTTTGCTTCAATATATATACACACATATATAGATGAAGAAACTCAGTATAACTCAGATGAAGAAGTTCATGACGGAGGAGATGACGATGGAGACGATGATTTAGGAATAAGTTTTGATTTAGTTGCGTTACTCAACTTAAGACACATGAACAATTCTTGAAGAAAATGACAAATTATGAAAAAGCCAACAAAGTACTGTAGTAATCATGTGAAGAGTCAGACATAATGACAGACATAGAGTACTGTAGCAACTATTTGAAGAGTCAGAAGTGACCATGTCAGACGTAATGACATATATATATATATATCAAAATATGAAAATAATAAATTTTAAACCAAATAAATCAAATGGAGTATAGGCCCTATTGCCATCTAAGAAATCTTCATTATGATCTGAATAATGAGAAATGACATCTTGATTAGCCTCATTTACCAAGCAAATCTCAGTTTGGTAGAGTAGAATTTGTACTGCAATCAAAATAGACCACAAGTAATTATGATTGGGCCCAATTGCTGGTCTGGAAGATTAGATGGTGATAGATCAAAGGCTGCGGCCCAGAAGTTTGGCCCAATGATCCCTTGTTAATTTTTTTTAAAAAAAAAAGGGATCTGACGTACAATTCCTTTTTAAGCAATTCTGTAAATTAATAGTCCTCGATCATTTGAGTTAATAGCAGAACTTTTCTGATGAAGACAATTCAAAGTGCTAACTGCTAATGCTTATTTTCAAGTGGTGCGTCACTTTTATCAATTATCATACATGCACTCATTAAATAATTCAAACAATTGAAATCAAGTTTTTTTAAAATATATATATAATAATAATTGAAAAAACACATATCAAATAATTGTAGGCAATATATGACCGTAATTTTTATTTTATAAACTCACATATTAATATATTTGCATATAGACATGTCGCCATTTTAAGAAGCTCATTTTTTATCTTAAAGTATATTACATAAAATGAACCTAAATTGTGAAATCATTTATCAAAAATGGACTTAACCCAAATTATTTGTCCTCTTACCTTGCTTTTTTCTTTCTTATTTGTGTATGATGTCACCATCATTACTCTGTAATTAGGGGTGTCAAACGGACAGGTTGGATTGAAATTGAGAATGTTAGAATGGGCTGAAATATAAATTGGGTTGGGTTATAACCCGCCCAAACTTACTTTGGGTTCAAATTCAGGTTGGGTCATGATCCGCCCAATTTGACCCGCTAAATCACAGTAATTCTAACATAATATTATTATTTTTTTATAATCACAATTTGAATTTCAACTCAAAATATAACAATAAAAAGTTATAAATTGATAGATAAATGATAGAAACATATAAAATAGATAGAAAACATACATTATATCAATGCAAGTAAAGAGCCTTAGAGCAGGTTGAAATTGAAGATTAAATTGAGCTCAATTGAAGATTCTTTTGATATGGATTAAGGCTTGAACGGGTTGAGATTGAACCCAATTAAAATTATTTTGAGCCCAACCCATAAATTTTTGGACGAGCTGGGTGAGCTACCTATATTTGGGCTCATTTTGACACCATCATCTGTGATGCTCCGTCGATATATTGATACCATAGCAGTATCATACAAGACTAAGCTTTATCCTTTCTGATGTTATGTTAGTATATTAATACGCTATTGATATCCTATAAGAATGAGATTTAAAAAAAATAATAATAATAATAATTAAGAGAACTACTCTAATAATGTGAAGAAGTAACTGAGTAGTACTTGAATTCAGTAGACCATAGGTATAATTTGTACTACAATGAAAATAGACCATAAGAGTCTGTTTGGCTTAGCTTTGATCAACTTTTAAGCTCTTTTTAACTTAAAAAAGTGTTTGGCAAATTTCAAATTAGCTTAAAAAAGTTAAAAATTGCTTAAAATAAGTTAAAAGCTAAAAGCTGCCTCCCCCAACTTTTTATTTTACAGCTTATAAGCTGTTCTACTTTGACCAACAAAATTACTTTATTACCCTAACATTT
>JBCEWC010006952.1:0-22174 GCA_038996855.1 Solanum aculeatissimum | reverse complement strand
TATGATGGCTTGATCGAGAGCCTTCGGGTTCTCCTTCGCCATGTCACATCTAGGCCCCCTAACCGGGTCGTGACACCTATACCCATGATTGACACCTTCAACTAGTTAGACTAGGAGCACTTTAGGACTTTCCAGGCTTGTAACGTAGGCTCAAGGGGATTTGGTATGATACTTTAGGAACATAGCTACTAATGGTCCTCCTTGAAACTATGTTTTTCTACACTTTTGCCCTACCAAATCATATTTTTCTTTATTCCCTCTTTTTCTCCCATTCTGAACCTTTTAGGGTGCTTTAGACTCAATTTGTTTATTGCACAGTGCCTTTATTTTTTCATGATCTTTTTCTATCTAGCACACTGATTAGGCACTTCTCTCTTTTTTTTCTTGCACCCTTTTCAAATATTTTCTTCCCCTTTTCTTTATCACCAGTTTCACTCTTATTTTTTATTTTCCTCACACTAGCCACCCTCAACTTAGGTTTTTGGCGTGAGTTGAGGTGCACAATATCCATCCTCGAAACTAGGGTCATTTTGGGTAGCCACCCTCAACTTAGGCTTTTGATCTCAGTCGAGGTGCACAATGTTCAAGGAAGGACTAGGGCCAAGTTTTGGATTTATCATTTATCAAGGCAAGATTACTTGGATATTTACAAAGAAAGAGGCCAATTTTAGGCTCAAACACAGGGATCAAGGGATATATAGAACATTTGGTCAATTATTTCAAGCTAAGTGAACTTGTTAGGAACAACGGCCTAAGATCTTTTCCTAACCCACTAATTTATAGTATAACTCAGAGTAACAAGGCAAGTTCTGATTTGAAACACAGTACTGAATCATGAAACTAAGCTCACTCACACATGGCATTGCTTAAATGTTAATACAAACCATCAAATCATATTTTTATCATAATTTAGTCTAACTTATCTGAACAAACATTTTCAAACAACTAATCATGCAAGGTTGCTATTAAAACTAACTACTCACAAAATTTGATTGGTATCAATTTTCAATAAAAACATAACTATGCCATGGATATAAGTAATATATGCTACTAATACTATCTAAACATCCTAAACATGCCAGTTTAACAGAAAAACTAATATTCGCTGGGAAAAAGAACACGGGAAAGAAAATCCTTTAGCTAAAAAATTGGGATAGTTATAGGCCAAGGCTACTCAGACTTCACTAAGGCTTATAACTACCCACACCCTATCGAAAAAGCCTTGCATTATCCCCAATACACACAAAATATCAAAAATAAAAAACCTGGGTCAAAAGAACATAATGGGCGCCTAAATGCCTCACTCATCTTGGGTTACCTCCCAAGTAGCGCCTGATTTATTGTCGCGGCACAACATGGACGTGTTTATTACTTATCAATCGCCCACACTTCCATCTTTAGCTCATCTGGCCTCTTCATTGACTAACAGACGTTGAAGACAACTTCTTCGTCATTCAATCTGAACTTGAGTTGGCCAAATTCCATGTCTACTAGGGCTCTCCCAGTGGCTAGGGAAGGCCTTCTCAAGATAATTGGGACTTCAAAGTCGACCTCGTAGTCTAGGATCACAAAGTCTGTGGGGAATATAAATTTTTCCACTTTGACATAGACATCATACAATATCCCCACAGACTTCTTCAGTGTGCGATCAACCATCAACAGTCTCATTCTAGTCGGGGTAGGGGCTACCAAATCAAGTTTCTTGAAGATCACAATGGGCATCAAATTTAGGTTGGCACCGAGATCACACAATGCCCTTGTGAACTCTATATCACATATGGTGCAAGGAATGGTGAATGTTCCTGGGTCTTCTCGATTCTGCACCAAGGACCTCACAATATGTTTCTTTGTAAGTAGATCCTTCATAATTTTTGCATACCCAGGCATTTTCTCCAATGCCTCAATCAATGAGATGTTCATAGAGAGTTGCTTCAACATAGAGTGAAAGTGTTTGAACTTACATTCCTCCTTCTTTTTCTTTAGTCTTTGAGGGAAGGGGAGAGGAGGGTGAGGAATGGGTCTTAAATATTTTGGTATTGCATCGCTTTCCTTGTTCTCAACACGATCATCTCCAACTTCAGTTTGCCTGTTCACAACACTCTTATCACGAACATCTCCATCATCCAATGGCATTGGGGGATCAATGGTATGCTTCCCACTGCAAGTTTTGATAGCCATACACTACCCCTCAACTTTAGGATTTTGTGTTGTGTTACTGGTTAGCACACCTTTTTGGTGTTGGTTAAACTAGGTAAATATCTCACCGAACTATTGCTCGAATTGCTTAATTGCTACAGAGTGAGACTCGATCTTCTGATTAATGTAAGATATGTCAGACTTTATCCCCTTTAGTGTCTCATCCTATGTATCAGCTTTCTTCAATAACTGGTCAAACATCTCTTCAATGCGAGAGGAACGAACTCTAGAATCTCGATTGTGCGGTTAAATGTATGGACCACTTTTGAAGCCATCTCTGCAACCCCATCCAGCATATCTATTTGGTCCCCTATTCCTATCATAATAGCCTCATATGTTGTTATCTCTGAAGGCACTATCTCTCTCAAAGTTTTGACCTTGGTTCTCATGACCTTGACGCCAATAGTCTTGATTGGATCCTTGGGTATTAGTTTGGAAACTCATCATCTAATCAACCACAAAACATATGTCCTTCTCATAATAAGACTCCTCGTACATGGGAGCACGTGGAGGTTGATGAGCTAAAATATTTACTCATTCTAGATTTCTTCATTAAGAGCTTTACATTAGTATTAATCCACGCAAGTTCCTGCATCACTTCCTCACTAGCTTGTGTTTGTGCTGGACTGGTACTAATTGAGATTAAACTCCTCGTAGTAGACTTTTGCCTCGTACCCCATGCACGATTTGTCTTGACCACCCTCTTAAGTCTCTAAGCAACCTCCTGGAATAGATGATCTATAAATGAGCCCCCCATAATCGTATTAGCAACTTCTTGGCCATTTTCATAAAGGGCTTTATAGAAGATCTCAACCAGGGATTCATCAATAATCTTGTGGTCAAGGACACGTCTCAGACACTTAGTAAACCTCTCCCACGTAGCACTGATCGAATCAATAGGTATCTGCTTGAAGTTTTTAATCTCAGACTTCAACTTTAGCTTCTTTGAGATGGGGAAAAATCTTTCCAAAAAGGTGATCTGCAATTCTGCCCAACTGGTGATCAAACTTTATGGGAGCTCAGATAATCATAACGTTGCATTACACTTAAAAAAAATGGAAAAACACGAAGACCAATGGCATCCATGGATAAATTTTGGTTCCCCATGATTCTCTTATAGACAAACAAAATATTGTGTAGATGGTTATATGGATCCTCTGATGGTAGGCCCGCAAATAACCTACAATTCTGTAGAATTTGGAGAAATCCACTTGAAATGACAAACTTTGTGTCATCAAATAGTGGGGTTAAGATTTGACATCTATTGTACCTCTTAATTGATGCATCATCCATATATTTTGAGACATTATGCCATATGATGAGACGATATCATATCTTCATGAATTGTTTATGTCATGTATATACATATTATGTTGGGACTTTTCTGAGTGTTAGGATTGTAGATTAATGGTATGTGGTTGGGAGTTAAGGAGATACTTGTATTCTTTATTGCTTTTCTTTAGGTTAATTCTATTTCGCTGAGTACCGTGTTGTTTGGTGCTCACCCCTTGCTATATTTTTGTAGGTTATGAGCCCAGTCCACCATACTAGTCTTCCTTTTTGTATGATCGAGCTTCTGGATTACTTGTGAGGTAGTTGCTTATGTCTTCAACATGCCTTCGAGAATTCCATATTATGTTTCTATTCTATTTGATAATCAAACACTGAGACTTGTATTTTATAGAGCATTCTGTATTTTAGAGGCTTGTGCATGTGACACCAATTGTAGAATGGTTGCAATTTTATTTCTTTCGCTTATCTATCTTATTAGACTATTTACTTTTCGCTTTTATTATTATGTTGGGTTGTTTAGGTTTTGAGCTGACTCGCCTTGGTGGTTTAGGTGAGTGTCATCACACTCGGAGTTTGAGTTGTGATAATTTGGTATTAGACCCCCAGGTTCATAGGTCTCACATATATATAAGCCCAGTCGAGTAGAGTCTTGAGGATCGGTGTGGAGACATCTGTTGCTTATTCTTGGGAGGCTACGGATATTGTTAGGAAACTTTCTTTTACTATGACCTTACCTCTCTATCTATAAGTATAGGCTATGACCTTACCTCTCTGCATCAGAACAAATCCCAATCCCACTCTAGAAGCATCACAATAGATAATATAAACATCAATCCCCTTAGGTAGAGTCAACACTAGTACAATCAATAATCTGGTTTTCAACTCTTGAAAACACTTCTCACACTCGTTGGACCACTAAAACTTAGCTTTCTTTTGAGTTAGCTTAGTCAATGACGAGGATATAGAAGAGAATCTCTCAAAAAATCTGTGTTAGTAACCAACCAAACCCAGGAAACTTTTTATGTCAGGTGGAGAGGTGGGTCTACGCCAATTCTTAATAGCCTCAATCTTCTGCATATCTACTTGAATATCATCACCCGAAACAATATGGCCTAGAAAATCCATGGACTTGAGCTAAAACTCACACTTGGAGAATTTTGCATACAACTCACTATCCTTGAGCGTCTGAAGAATAATTCAAAGGACAACGACATGCTCTTCCTTATCTCTGGAGCACACCAATATGTCATCAATAAATACAATCATGAACATATCTGGGTACTATTTGAATACTCTGTTCATCAAGTCTATGAAAGTGACAGGAGTATTGGTCAATCAACATGGCATTACCAGAAAACTCAAAGTGGCCATATCGAGTTTGAAAAGCCATCATCAGAATGTCATATTCACTTTTAACTAGTGATATCCTTATCTAAGGTCTATCTTGGAGAAAACAATGACACCCTGAAGTTGGTCAAATAGTTCTTTGATCCTTGGAAGAGGATATTTATTCTTAATGGTTACCTTATTCAACTGGCGATAATCTATACACATTCTGAGGGTGCCATCCTTCTTTCGAATAAATCGGACAGGAGAGCCCCACGGAAAGATGCTCAGACTAGTAAATTCCTTATTCAAGAGATCTTTCAACTACTCTTTTAGTTCCTTGAACTCGGCGGGAGTCATTCTATATGGTTAAATAGAGATAGGCTGAGTATCAGGGAGAACATTAATCCCAAAGTCGATCTCCCTATAAGGAAGGACTCTAGGCAAATCATCAGGCAAGACTTCAGGAAACTCATTCACAACTAGAATTGACTCAAAAGGTGGAGCCTCTACATCATCAACCTTAACCCACATGACGTGGTAGATACATCCTTTAGAGATTAGCTTTCTGGCCCTATGGTAGAAAATAAACTTACCCTTAGGCAATGCAGACTACCCTTCCACTCTATAATAGGCTTATTTAATTAGAATTTGACCATCCGAGTTCTACAGTTGACAGAGGCATAATAGGCTTAAAGAAAGTCTATGTCAGGAATACATACCAAAGTCAATCATCTCTAACTCAACTAAGTCTGCCAAAGTTTCTCTATGATAGATAGACACCATGTAATCTCTGTATATTCTTTCAGCTAGAATGGACTCACCAACAGGAGTAAAAACACTGAAGGGTTCAAGAAGACATTCATAAAAGATCTGAAACTTACTAGCCACATATGGAGTTACAAATGATAAAGTGGCACCTAGGTTAAGCAAGGCATATACATCATAGTAAAAGACTCGAAGCACACCCATGACAATATTTAGTGCGACTTCCTCATCCGATCGATTGCCCATCACATACAAACGGTTTGTACCCCCGCTCATATTAGTAGTGGTAGCTCTTTAATTACCACTGGTTGGTGGTGCTGCCAAAGACTGAGCTTTATTACCTCTCTCACCCAACCTTCTCATTGGGCACTCAATTTTGAAATGACCAGTCTTTCCACACTTATAGCAAGCATTTGTACCCTCACAACACTCACCTAGGTGGAGTCTACCATACTTGCAACATAGTGGTTTCCCCTTCGAACCTTGAGTGACACTAGCTTGGAATTGAGAACCCTGAGCTCTGGAGTTTTGATGGCCTTGAGACTTCTTGTCATACCTATTACTTGGAGCTGGTACACTTGTTGAGGATGGTGCATAATTTGAAGACCTCTTCTCAAAAATAAGACTTGTCCCCCTTACTTTGCTTATGCTATCTAGACTCATGCCCTGTTGATTTGACCTTCTTGCTCAAATGCTCCTCCCTATCCCTTTTCTTATCCTCCTCAGGTTGTTGCGCATAGACCATAACTCTAGAGATGTTCATGCCTGGAATCAACAATGTCACTTTGCACTCTTTTTTCACATGTTTGCCCAAGCCGGATATGAACTTTCTCATTCTAGATCTCATGTTAGGAACCATCTCTGGAGCATACCTAGATAGATGTATGAACTTGAGGTTATATTCTTTGACAGTCATCCCCTCCTACTTCAAGTTGACAAACTCCTCAACCTTTGGTTCCCTCAACTCTTGTGGAAAGAAGTTATTAAGAAAGACACTCTCAAAGTCATCCTAAATGGTAGGCTCGACATCCTCACCTCGGCTCTCTTCCAATTAATTGTACCAAACATTTTCCATATCCTTAATTGATAAGAAGCAAGTTCAACTCCGTCAGTCTCAATCGCATGCATAGCTTTCAACACCTTTCACATCTCATCAATAAAGTTCTGAGGGTCTTCCTCAACTTTAGACCATGTGAAGACTGGTGTGTTCATCCTAAAAAAAATCTTAAGTATGGTTGTAGCAGTTGACTATTGGGAGCTTGAACTAGGAGCATGTGAACTATGATTCCCACTCTGAGAAGCTACCAGTTGGGTGAACATAGAGATAGCTTCTCTAAAATTAGCTTCTGTAGTAGGATTAGGTGGAGTAGTGATGCTTGTAAAACACCAGTGACTCTAGCTGGTCGACCTCATCCCCTCTGCTCCATCTGAATAGGCACTGCTTATGGGGGATTCTCAGTGTGAGAGGCTGAAACATCTCTTTGGGTGATGCATAGGAGGCATGATCTACAAACGTGTAACACATGAATCAGATAGATACTTTAATAAAGTTTGACCATATCGTACAAACTCAGACTATAAGAAAGTGTAATAATTCCTAATGTCCCAAAGCCTTCTGCTTATACAGAGTGGTGCACAATACACCCATAAATAAGACTCTACTAGATATAACTTCATAGAGTCCCTAGAAAACTTGAACTCTGTGCTCTGATACCAAGTTTGTCATGCCCCAGGACAGTACCCTTGGCGTGGCCAACACTTAGAGAGTATAGCTAGCCCCCAAGTGAACCACTCGGCCTCATCACATTACTTCAATCACATTCTAATAGTGAAAGACGTCAATGAAGAAGAATATTTAAAGAAAAGAAATGACAAACAATAATAAAAGGTCAAAGGCCAAACAATCTATCCATCGACTGAGTAAGACTAGTATGAAAGAAACTAGCCAAAAATATAATTCAGTAATAACTTAATAGTCTAGTCTATAAAGCCTCTAAAATCATCTGACTAAATAGTGTCAATGACAGACCCATGACTACCTCTAAAAAGAATAAAATAAGTCTAAACTCAAAGCTAGAAAAGAAACATGACATCCTCTGAAAGTAGGGGAGGACTCACCAATCAGCTAAATGCAAAATAGGTCCTCAACAGGGTGCATGTTGATGACCACTAGTACCTGTTTCTATATCATAAAAAGATGCAGTCCCAAGTAGATGTCAGTACGTGGGATATACGCGTATGTAAAATGGCAGAATAATATATGTAAAGATAGAATAACATCAACTCAAATACCTCAACTTGAGAAGTAGAAAACTCAATCATCAAGTGAAAAGTGTAAAGTAAGAATGCAGCTTAGACAATGACCTCTCATATACCATTTAATTTAGTCCAATCAGAGTACTATCAAAGCCTATTTAGGAGTTTCTCTAACAGATAACCATCACTTATGAGCCGGTGATGATACAACGAAGTGATGTTATTACCATATCCATCCAATACCTTGCCAAGGTAGTGGACATCCTATCAGTAGATCCACAATCAATAATATCAAGTCCTCTTTTGGGGACAATAGGGAAACATCTGATTTTACAGTTCAATCCTCTCCTACGCTTGCCACGTAGTTATAAAGTTCAGGTTAGACTTTAATATCAAGTCCTGTTTTGGGGACAATAGGGAAACATCCAATTTTACGATTAAATTCTCTCCTACATTGGCCATGTAGTTATTGAGTTCGAGTTGGACTTACTCTTACTCAATTTAGTGCTCAATAATCCTCCCACAACTCAATATGCTCATAAGACATCAGCCCTATGGTTAACTCATTCAACTAGTATCATTGGACATTTGTCAACTCAGTTCATTACATCAACTATCAACTATTTGGTTAGGAATATTCTTTCAAGGTTAACATCATGACTCAGAGAAAACTCTCTATCATGTATCATTTCAACTCATAATACTCAGTGAAAAAAATAGAGTTAAAAACATTCAAGAATTCTATAGACTCTTTAGGCTCAAATTATACTCATGCATTTCCATTTAAGTATAATATGAAAAAATAACATGAATTCATTCTAGGATTCATGTAGAAAGTAAAGTCAGTTAATTTCAAGCATTTAATTCATAAAATAGTAATTCATGCAAGACTATATAGAAATACATTAGAATTTAAAGAAAACCTTCAAGAAATAGTCATAAAAGACTCAATTCATTCATAACTCCATCAATATGAGTTATGGGGTACATGGAAGAATAGAATCCATGTTCTAATTAGCCTTACATACCTGAAAGTTTTGAGTTTTGGGACAGCATGGAAGAATTCTCAAGTTTTCGCTTCAAACCCTAGCCCTTTTCTCCCTTTAAACCTTTAAGTTGGAGAAGGTGTTTTAGCGTAAAAAGGTTGATCTAATATGTTTAGGGATTTATTTAGGTGTAAAAACGTCAGTTTTAGGCTTTGAAAAGGTATGCAAGGACCAATATAACATTTCTTAAAAAGCTGTCAAAGTCATTCATGGACCCACTTATGGCTCGTAGAAACATCCATGGCCCGTAGGAACCAATCCGTAAACTTTTGGGCAAATTTTGGGGTCTCTAGATCGATTCTATGAGCCTAATCTACGACCCATAGAAGCATCTATGACCCCTAGTTGACTTCATCAAGTCTAG
This sequence comes from Solanum aculeatissimum, assembly GCA_038996855.1. Taxonomy (NCBI): domain Eukaryota; kingdom Viridiplantae; phylum Streptophyta; class Magnoliopsida; order Solanales; family Solanaceae; genus Solanum; species Solanum aculeatissimum. The sequence goes on along the minus strand of JBCEWC010006952.1, from coordinate 12,925 downwards.
GGCTCAAAAATAAATTTTTAGATATTTTTCCCACGAGTTGACAGACGGGCCATACTTCAAACCATGACTCGTAAGTAGGTTTCGTAGTTCAACTGTGCTCTGAAAATATTTAGTAAAATGACCATAACTTTTGACTCCAAACTCCAAATGAGGTTAAATTAGTCACGTTGGAAAGATAATTGAAAGACCTTTCATTTGGTAGGTCATGGGATGCCTAATTATTTGTGTGTTAAGAGTTATGGTTATTTCAATTTGACTCTTGTATAATCTAACACTAGAAATTCAATTTATAGGAAAGTTTTGAACTCGGCTAAGTACTAGAGGTCTCTTTTGACCCTAATCCACTTCTCACATATAAGAATGTGACTTGAAACATAGGTATATGTAAGAATAGAGTTATGGAGTGTCACAATATCTCCCTCTTGGAATCATTCGTCCTTGAATGATGAGCAACTAGGAGACTTATTAAGTAGGAACACTATCAAGAACTTAAATACTCGGATACTCAAATACTCATACTCCAGAAATCAACTTCAAATCAAGATTCAAGATTGAAAGACTCTTTTTAACATTATCATTAGGCACGAATACAATTAAAGACATGCATACTCAAATACTCATAGACTCAAGAGGAGCATCAACTCAAGGATAAAAACTCAACTTAACAATAGGAATGTAACTCTGAGAATAGAAATGAATTATTACCATCAATTTCATCATTAGAAGACACGAATAGGTGAGGGTATCTAGCCTTCATATCCTCTTCAGCTTCTCATATGGCTTCTTCATTGGATTGACTTCTCTATAATACTTTTACAGATGCAACCTCTTTAGTTCTCAACTTGCAAACTTGACAATCAAGAATTTGTACTGGGATCTCTTATAACTCAAACTATCCTTCACTCCAATGCTTTCAACAGGCACAACCAAGGACAAATCTCCCAAATATTTCTTAAGCATAGAAATGTGAAAGATGGGATGGATAGCTACCAACTCTTGTTGTAGCTCCATCTCAAAAGCTATGTTACCACTCTCTTCACAATTTGGTAGGGACCAATGTATCAAGGACTCAACTTTCCTTTCTTCTCAAATCTCATTACACCCTTCATGGGTGACACTTTCAAGTATATCCAATCATTCACTTCGAACTCTAGGTCCCTTCTCTTAATATCAGTGTAGGACTTCTGGCAACTCTGTAAAGTTCTCAATATCTCTTGGATAATCTTTACTTTATCCATAGCTTAGTGTACCTAGTCTGTCCTAATCAAGTCTGCTTCACCTACCTTAAACCATCTAATTAGTCATCTATATCTTCTGTAAAAGGTCTCATATGGAGCCATTTGGATGCTCGAAAAATAGTTATTGTTGTAGATAAAACTCAATAAGGGGTAAATGATCATCTCAATTTCCTATGAAGTCGATGACATAGGTTCTCAACATGTCCTTCAAGATCTATATCATACGCTTTGTCTGGACATTGGTCTGAGGGTGGAAAGCAGTACTAAGGTTCACCTTTGAACCTAGGCCTTTTTTAAAGGACTTCCAGGATTGGATAGTGAATTGAGATCCTCTATCTGATATGGTAGACAAAAGAACTCCATGCAATCTAACAATCTCTCGGATATACAATCGAGCATAGTCCTTTGCCATATTAGTAGTCTTTACCGCTAAAAAATGGGTTAATTTAGTCATCCTATCAACAATCACCCAGATCGAATCATGCTGTCTGCGAGACCTTAGTAAGCCTATGATGAAATCCATATTGATCATCTCCTACTTTCATTCTAGAATTTCAGAATTTTGGGCTACTCCACATGGCTTTTGGTGCTCAACCTTTACTTGTTGGCAGTTTGGGCACTTTGAAACAAAGTCTGCAATATCTCTTTTCATCCCACTCCACCAATAAACCTCTCTCAAGTCATGGTACATTTTGGTAGACCTTGTATGGATAGAATATCTAAACTTATGGGCTTCTGCCATGATCCTTCTCAAATACTATCAACATATAGAACATACAATCTACTTTGGTATCTCAATATCCTATCTCCCCCTTTGACGAATATCATCACTTTCAGCTTATGTACATCTTCCTTCAATTGGAGTAAGATGGGATTTTGGTCTTGCTTCTACCTTACCTCTACCATAAGAGATGATATAGACCTATTATGCATAAGTATTTCACCTTCACCAGATTCATCTAGTTGAACTCTCAATCGTGCTAGTTTGTGCACCTCTTTAGCCAACTCTTTCTTCTTTTCTTCCACATGAGCACTTCTCACCATGGACAACCTGCTAAGAGCATTAACAACTGCATTAGCTTTACCTGGATGCTAGAGGATGCTCATGTCATACTTTTTGAGCAACTCAAGTCATCTCAGCTGCCTCAAGTTAAGCTCTTTCTGGGTGAATACATATTATAGGCTCTTGTGGTCTGTGAATACATCAACATGTGATCCATATAAGTAGTGGCGCCAAATCTTGAGTGCAAACACCACCCAACTAATTCTAAGTCATGAGTTAGATAATTCCTATCATGGTTCTTAAGTTGTCTAGAAGCATAGGTTATGACCTTACCTCTCTGAATCAGAACACATCTCAATCCCACTTTAGAAGCATCACAATAGATCACAAAATCATCAGTCCCCTTAGGTAGAGTCAACACTAGTGCAGTCGTTAATCTGGTTTTCAACTCTTGAAAACTCTTCTCACACTCATCAAACCACTGAAACTTATCTTTTTTTTGAGTTAGCTTAGTCAATGATGAGGATATAGAAGAGATCCCTCAACAAATCTATAGTAGTAACTAGCCAAACCTAGAAAACTTTTTATGTCAGTTGGAGAGGTGGGTCTAGGCCAATTCTTAACTGCCTCAATCTTCTGCATATCTACTCAAATACCATCACCCGAAACAATATGTCCTAGAAAAGCCATGGACTTGAGCCAAAACTCACACTTGGAGAATTTTACATATAACTCATTATCCTTGAGCGTTTGAAGAACAATTTGAAAATGATTGACATGTTCTTCCTCATCTTTGGAGTACAATAATATATCATCAATAAATACAATCACAAACATGTCAAGGTATTGTCTGAATACTCTGTTCATCAAGTCTATGAAAGTGATAAGAGAGTTGGTCAATCCAAAGGACATTACCAGAAACTCAAAGAGACCATATTGAGTTCAAAAAGTCATCTTCAGGACGTCATATTCTCTCACTTTTAACTAGTGATATCCTAATCTGAGGTTTATCCTGAAGAAAATAGTGGCACCCTAAAGTTGGTCAAATAGGTCGTTGATCCTTAGAAGATGATGTTTATTCTTAATGATCACTTTATTTAACTGACGGTAATCTACATACATTCTGAGGGTATCATCTTTCTTTCGAACAAATAGGATAGGAATGCCCCACAAAGAGACACTCGGCCTAATAAATTCCTTATCCAAGAGATCTTTCAATTGCTATTTCAGTTCCTTTAATTTGATGGGAGCTATTTTTTATGGTGGAATAAAGATAGCTTGAGTATCAGAGAGAACATCAATCCTAAAGTCAATATCCCTATCAGGAGAAACTCTAGGCAAATTATCAAGGAAGACATCAGGAAACTCATTGACAACTAGAACTAACTCAAAAGGTGGAGACTCTACATCATCAACCTTAACTCACACGAGATGATAAATACATCCTTTAGAGATTATCTTTCTGGACCTAAGGTAGAAAATAAACTTACCCTTAGAAAATGCAGAACTACCCTTCCACTCTATAACAGGCTCATTCAAAAATCTGAATTTGACCATCTGGGTTCTATAATTGACAGAGACATAACAGGCGTGAAGCCAGTCCATGCCAAGAATCACATAAAAGTCAATAATCTCTAACTCAACTAAGTCTACCAAAGTGTCTCTATGATAGATAGACACCGTGCAATCTTTATATACCCTTTTAGCTAGAATGGACTCACGAACAGGAGTAGAAACGTTGAAGGGACCAACAAGACATTCAGGAAGGATCTCAACTTACTAGCCATATATGGAGTTACAAATAATAAAGTGGCACCTGGGTCAATCAAGGCATATACATCATAGGAAAATACTCGAAGCATACTCATGACAACATCTAGTACAACTTCTTGATCCTATCAATTGCCCATCGTATTCAAATAGTTTGTTTCCCCACCCGTATTAGTAGTGGTACCTCTCTGATTTTCACTAGTCAGTGATGCTGCTGAAGACTGAGCTTTATTACCTCCCTTACCCCGCTTCTCATTCGGCACTCATTCTGGAAATAACTGGTTTATCCACACTTATAACAAGCATTTGTGCCCTCACGATACTCACCCAGGTGGAGTCTACCACATTTGGCACATGGTGTTTTCCCCCTCAAACCTTGAGTCACACTAGCTTAGGATTAAGAACCCTGAGCTCTGGAATTCTGATGGCCTTGAGACTTCTTATCATACCTATTACTCAGAGTTAGTACACTTGCTGAGGATGGTGCATAATGTGAAGACCTCTTTTGAAAATAGGACCTCTCCCCCCTTACTTTGCTTATGCTGGCTAGGCTCATGCCCTACTGATTTGATCTTCTTGCTCAAATGCTCCTCCCAATCCCTCTTTTTGTCCTCCTCAAGTTGTTGTGCATAAACTATAACTCTTGAGATGTACATACTCGAAATCAGCAATGTCACTTTGCACTCCTTTTTCACATGCTTGCCCAAGTCAAATATGAACTTTCTCATTCTAGATCTCATGTAAGGAACCATCTCTAGAGAATACCTGGATAGTTGTATGAACTTGAGGCTATTCTTTGATAGTCATCCTCTCTTGCTTGAAGTTGACAAACTCTTCAACCTTCGCTTCCCTCAACTCTCATGGAAAGAAATGATAAAGAAAGACACTCTCAAAGTCATCCAAAATGCCTGGCTCGACATTCTCACCTGGGCTCTCTTTCCATTTATTGTACCAAACATTTTCCATATTCTTAAGTTGATAGAAAGCAAGTTCAACTCCCTCAGTCTCAGTCGCATGCATAGCTTTCAATAGAGCCCACATCTCATCAATAAAGTTCTAGGGGTCTTCCATAACCTTAGACCCTGTGAAGACTAATAGGTTTATCCTCATAAAATCTCTAAGTCTGGTTGCAACAGTTGGCTTTTGAGAGATAGAACCAGAAGCCTGTGAACTTCGATTCCCACTCTGAGCGACTACCAGTTGGGTGCTTGTGGAGCAGGTGGAGCAGTAGGTGCTTGTGGAACATTGGTGGCTCTAGTTGGTCGACCTCAACCCCTCATCTTCATCTGAGTAGGTACCTCTGGTGGGGTTGGCGATACGCATAAGAGTCATGATCTACAAACACGTAATGCATAAATCAGATAGATACTTTAATAGAGTTAGACTCTATCGTACGAACTAAAAATATAAGAACATGTAACAATTCCTAATGTCCCAAAGCCTCCTGCTTATAAAATGTGGTGCACAATATAGTTATAAACAAGACTCTACTAGATACGACTTCATAGACTTCCTAGGACACTTGAACTATGTGCTCTGCTACCAAGTTTGTCACACCCTGGGAGGATACCCTTGGCGTGGCCAACACTCAGAGATTAGTGCTAGCCTCCAAGCGAACCACTCAGCCTCATCATATTTATTCAATCAAATTTTAATAGCGGAAGACATCAATGAATAAGAATACTTAAAGAAAAGAAATAACAAACAATAATAAAAGGCCAAAGGCCAAATAATCTATCCATCAACTGAGTAAGACTAGTATGAAAGAAACTAGCCAAAAATATAATCCAGTCATAACTTAACAATCTATTCTGTGAAGCCTCTAAAATCATTTGACTAAATAGTGTCAATGATAGACCCATGACTACCTCTAAATATACTAAAATAAGTTTAAACTCAAATCTATAAATGAAACATGACATCCTCCAAAAGTAGGAGAGGACTTACCAATCAGTTGAATTCAAAATAGGTCCTCAATGGGGCGCTTGTTGATGATCGCTAGCACTTGTCTCTGCATCATGAAAAGATGCAGGCCCAAATGAATGTCAGTACGTGGATTGTACGAGTATGTAAAATAATAGAATAAAACATGTAAAGATAGAATAACATCAACTCAAATAGCTCAACTCGAGAAGTAGAAAACTCAATCATCAAGTCAAAAGTGTAAAGTAAGAATGTAGTTTAGATAATGACCTCTCATATACCATTTAATTCAGCCCAATCAGAGTACTATCAAAGCCTATTTGAGAGTTTCTCTAATCGACAATCATCACCTATGAGTCAGTGATGATACAACAAAGCGATATCATTGTCATATCCATCCAATACCTTGCTAAGGTAGTGGACATCCCATCAGTGGATCCACAATCAATAATATCAAGTCCTTTTTGGGACAATAGGGAAATATTTGATATTATAGTTCAATCCTCTTCTACGTTGGTCACGTAGTTATTGAGTCTGAGTTGGACTTACTCTTACTCAATTCAGTACTCAATACTCCTCCCAAGACTCAACATGCTCATAAGACATTATCCGTAAACTAGTCTCATTGGACATTTGTCAACTCAGTTCATTATATCAACTATTAACTCTTTGGTTAGGAACATTTTTTTAGGGTTAACATCATGACTAAAAAAAACTCTCTATCATGTATCATTCCAACTCATAGTACCCAGTGAACAAAAATAGAGTTAAAAATATTTAGGAATTCTATTGACTCTTTAGACTCAAATTATACTCATGCATGCCCATTTTTAAGTGTAATATGCAAAAATAAATAAAAAATTTATTCAAGGGTTCATGTAGGAAGTAAAATCAATTAATTTCAAGTATTTAATTCATAAAATAGTAATTTATGCAAGATTATATAGATATACATTAATATTTAAGGAAAACCTTCAAAAAACAATCATGGAAGACTCAATTCATTCACAAATCCATCAATACGGGTTATGGGGCACATGGAAGAATAGAATCCATGTTCTAATTACCCTTACATACCTAGAAGTTTTGAATCTCGGGATAGCTTGGAAGAATTCTCAAGTTTTTGCTTCAAACCCTAGCCTTTTCTCCCTTGAAATCTTGCTCTAAGTTGAAGAAGCTGTTTTAGCGTAAAAAGATTGAACTGATATATTTAGGGATTTATTTAGGTGTAAAAATTTAGTTTTAGTCTTTGAAAGGGTGGGAAAAGACCAAATAATCTTTTTTTTAAAACCGTCAAAGTCGTCCATGGGCCCACTTATGGCTTATAGAAATATCCACGACCCTTAGGAACCAATCTATAAACTTTTGGGCAAATTTTGAGGTCTCTAGATCGATTTTATGAGCCCAATCTATGGCCCGTAAAGGTATCTACGATCCATAGATGGGTTCATCAAGTCTGGGGTTCAAAAATAAATTTTTAGAAGTTTTTACCACGAGTTTTCAGATGGGTCGTACTTCAAACCATGGCCCGTAAGTAGGTTTCATAGTTCAACTCTACTCTGGCAGTCTTCAGTAAAATAACTATAACGTTTGACTTCAAACTCCAAATGAGGTTAAATTAGTTATGTTAGAAAGATAATTGAAAGACCTTTCATTTGGTAGGTCATGGGATGCCTAATTCTTTGTGTGCTAAGAGAGTTATGATCATTTAAATTTGACCCTTGTATAATATAACCTAGAAACTCAATTTATAAAAAAGTTTTGAACTCAACTAAGTACTAGAGGTCTATTATGACCCTAATCCACTTCCCACATATAAGAATGAGGCTTGAAACATAGGTACATGTAAGAATAGAGTTATGAGGTGTCACAAATAGCCTATGCTTCTAGATAGTTGAAGGCTCATGAGAAGAACTATCCCACCCATGACTTAGAGTTAGCAGCGATTGTATTTCTATTAAAGTTGTGGAGGCACTATATTTATGGTGTTCATTATGATATCTTCACCAATCATCATAGCTTATAAGACATATTTCGTTAGAAGGATCTAAACTTGAGATAAAGGAGGTGGATTGAACTTCTAAAGGATTATGATGTGACCATTTTATATCATCTGGAAAATGTCAATGTAATAGCAAATGCTTTGAGTAGAAAGGCTTCTAGTATGGGGATTCTTGTAGTTATTAGGATGGAGGTGAGACCCTTGACGAAGGATGTTTAGAGGCTAGCTAGTAGGTTAGTGAGATTGCAGATTTTTTAAGATGGTGGTGTACTTGATTTTATTGAGGCTCACTCATCTTTGATGGATCAGATTCGCACGAGGCAGTTTGAGGATGATAAGTTATGTCAGATTTACGCTAAGGTGGCTAAAGGAGATGCTAAGGAAGCCAAGATTGATTCTGAGGGAGTTTTGAGGATTGAGGATCGTATTTGTGTGCCCAAGGTGGGTAACTTGATTAGAATGATACTTGAGGAGGCTCATTTTACTAGATATTCTATCCACCTGGGGGCAGCGAAGATGTACCATGATCTGAGTTAGCATTATTTATGGTACGACATGAAGAGAGATATATTAGAGTTTGTATCCAGGTGGTTGACATGTTAGTAAGTCAAGTATGAGCACTTGAGACCAGGCAGGGAGCTTTAGAGGATGCCCATTCTTGAGTGGAAATGGGAACGCATTGTCATGAACTTCGTTATTAGATTACCTCCCACTGTTGGGGGAGTTTGACTCTATTTGGGTTGTGGTAGATCTATTAACCAAATCTTCCTACTTCATTTTGGTCAAAGTGAAGTATACAAATGAGAGATTGACCTAGCTTTATATTAGTCAGATTATGAGACTTCACAAGGTCCTGGTGTCTATTGTATCGGATCGAGGGTCATTATTTACTTTGCAATTTTGAAGGGCCTTATATCATAGATTGAGTACCCATTTTTGGATTTGAGTATAGTTTTTCACCCCTAGATCGATGGCCAGTCCGAAAGGACTATTCATGTATTAGAGGATATATTTCGAGCCTGTGTTATTGATTCTGGTGCTAGATGAGACCAACACTTGGCCTTGGCAGAGTTCACGTACAATAACAGTTATCATTCTAATGTTCAAATAGCTCTTTTTGAGGCCTTATATGGCCGGAGGTGTAGATCGCCCATCGGGTGGTTTGACACAGTAGCAGTGATGAGTATGGGTGTTGATATGTTGAGAGATGATCTTGATCAGGTGCGGTTGATCCAAAGTAGATTGGTGACAACCCAGAGTTAACAAAAGAGTTATGCTAATAAACGAGTCCAACCCTTGGAGTTCATGGTTTGTGATATGGTTTGGTTGAAGGTCTTATTTTTGAAGGGTGTTATGAGATTCGGGAAGAAGAGTAAGCTTAGTCTGAGGTTCATTGGTCCTTTTGAGATTTTAGACAAAGTGAGTGAGGTGGCTTATAGACTTGTCTTGCCACCCAACCTATCTTTAGTCCATCCTGTGTTTCATGTATTGATGCTACGACGTTATATTCTAGACGAGTCTCATGTGATTTCCATGGATTCAGTTGAGTTGGGCCCTGACTTGGCTTATGAGGAGCAATCGGTAACCATTTTGGACAGACAGTTGAGGAAGTTGAGGACTAAGGAGATTGCTTCAGTAAAGGTCCAGTGGAGCCATAGGTCCAAGAGTGAGGCTACATGAGAGATAGAGTCTGGTATGTATGTCAGATACCCTTAGTTGTTTGAGCCTTCAGGTATGTTCCTTATCTCATGTTTGAGGACAAACACTGTTTTTAGTAGTGGATGATGTAATGACCTCGAAGGTCATTTTTTGCATTTTTGACCAAGTACCATTTTACCCTTCTTGAAAGTTATCTTGGGTCATTTTTGGATAAGTCTAAAAGTCAGATTTCAAAAATTTTGTAAAAAGTTGGAGTTTTGCAAAAGAAAGAGTTTTTGAAGGCTTAAAGTTGGAAATTTTGAGTTTTAAGGTCATTTTGAGTTTTATGTGTCCAAATTCGATTCCGTCAATTCCACCTGTTCCGAATCGCCAAATCTGATCTAGGAAAACTTGTAGAACTAAATTCAAAGTCAAAATGGAGATTTTAGACCTAAAGATGCATTTTTAGTTCATTTGGATCATAAGTTTGACTTTGGTCAATATTAAGAGTTCAGAGGATCGTGTCAAAATTTTGACAATTTCAGTAGTTCTAGATGGTCAAACTAACGCTAGAAATGGTCTTGTAATAATTTTTGGAGATTTTGAAGAAAGATTTGGTATTTCAAGTTTCAAACTAGTTTATTCGAGTTGTGTTGGTAACTATGTTGTAGAGGCCTGAAATTGAATTTTGATTATTCCGTTGAGTTTGGATCACCATTTTTGGTATGGATACATATTTGGTTTGTGAAATGTGATTTTAGATGAGTTTCGAGTGCCCATTCTGAGTTTTGATTCTAGTTATGCATTGTTGGTGCAAGTTTCTGGTGCAATCCCCACTTACTCTCTGCATTCACGCCTAGGGGTTCGCGTTTATGGAGGTATACCTGGTTCCTCTCCGCGATTGCACCCAGGGGTTCACGTTCGCAGAGGTACACCTGGTTCTTCTCCGTGTTCGGCCCCACCTTCGTGGAGGTGTACCTAGTTCTTTTCCATGTTTGTGGGCCCCTATCCGCGTTTGAAGAATGTATTTAGTCCCTGAACAGTGTCAGTCATTAAAATACATTTTAAAACCTATTTCTACCATTTTATACTTCCAAGCTTCATTTGAGAGAGGGATTTCAAGTTTTTTCAATGGAATTCAATTGGGTAACTATTTTCTAACTTATTTCATTAATTTATATTGATTAATTTGTGACTTTAACTTATAATTTTAGGATTTTTTAATGGTGTAAATTGAGAATTTCTCAGACTTTGATTGATAATTTTTCCCTCATATTAACCTCGTTTTTGAAATAGTTTTCATCATTGAACTCTTTTTTACTTGGAGAACTTTTTCATATATTAATTTTCAGATTCCAACTACTTTTTCCCGCATGGAATTTTTGACAATTTTACTCTTTTTCTCCAAATTGATTGATTTTAGTGTCATTAGATTCGTTATGTGATTGGGTGATGCTTTATTTGAATAGATTTTGATGATGCTGAGTATTGTATGAAGGGGAAAATATTATATTTGGCTTGATTCGAGACTTTATCTAAGGCAAGTGGACTTCTAACCTTTTGTTAAGTATGATTGAACCTTCTATGCTTCTATATCAATAAAATTGAGTATTTGAAGTCACAAATTGAGGATAGAATTGTACCATTGTAGACTTTGATTGTTGATTTCAGTTTGAGCAATTGCGGTGTTGTGAACTCTTATACTTATGCCCTTATAGTGGGAATTGTACACTATTTGATATTGATCTTAAGGTTTTTATGGGGTTGATAATATATTGCAGATACTTGTGCATTTGAGAATTATTCGATTTCTATTGTTGAAATACATGATACATGTGAACATCTTACATACTCTATTTCCATGAATATGACTATTGTACTATTATTATGTGCTTGCTTGATGATCCGTTGATGATGAAAAACGCAAATGGTTCCAGCTAGTGAAAAAGAAAAGAATGAAAAAAAAATAAAAAGTTTAACGAAAATGGTTTTGGCTAGATATGAAAGTTATTGCCGAAGGGAAATAGTTCCAGCAGATACATGGTCCATGTGTGGCCCCCATGGGTTCCGTTCTGACACGATTAGTGGATGTGTATCGTAAGACAAGCATGCATCATGATTATTTGACATTGCACATTATTCACATCCCATGACATTGACTTCATCTCATATCACTCCTTATTTGATATCATTATGTGATTGGATTTTAAGATTGAACATCTATTGTACCTCTTGATTGATGTATCATTTGTATATTCTGAGACATGATACCATATGATGAGACTATATTATATCTTCGTGAATTGTTTATGTCATGTATATACATATTGTGCTAGGACTTCTCCAAGTGTTGGGATTGTAGTTCGGTGGTATATGGTTGAGAGTTAAAGAGATACTTGTATTCTTCATTGCTTTACTTTAGGTTAGTTCCATTTAGCTGAGTACCCTGTTGTTTGGTACTCACCCCTTGCTACATCTTTTGTAGGTAGTGAACCTGATCCACCCTGCTAGTCTTCCCTTTTGTTGGATCGAGCTTCTGAATTACTTGTGAGATAGTTGCTTATGTCTTCACTAGGCCTTTGAGAATTCCACATTATGTTTCTGTTCTATTTTAGAATCAGACACTGAAACTTGTGTTTTATTGAGCATTCTATATTGTAGAGGCTTGTGTGTGTGACACTAATTTTGGGATGGTTGTAGTTTAATTTCTTCCGCTTATCTATCTTATTAGACTGTTTACCTTTCACTTTTATTATTATGTTGAGTTGTTTAGGTTTTGAGCTGACTCGCCTTGGTGAGTTAGGTGAGTGCTATCACATCTGAATTTCGGATCGTGACATAATAAGTCAAAGAATAAGAATGAAATAATATAAAGTAATAATTTGAAAATTAAACCTAGAAAATAAATCACAAAAATTCATTATAATAATACAAATAATCAAAACAGAGTTGTCCTAAAGAAAATTTAAAATAAAAAACTAACTTGTAAAAAATAAATTGAAGAATGCAAACAATTCTCAAAGAAAATGAAGAAAGAAGCAAATTACATGTGTTGAATCAGAGTAACCTAAGGGTTATAGGACTACACTCTTGCTTTAAGTTTGCATTTTGCAGACAAAGGTGTAAACTGTATTGTCATTGAGTAGGGATGGCAATGGGGGCGGGTGCGGGGCGGGTTGAATTTAATCCGTAATTTTTTTAAATCGCTCCGCTCCGCCCCGCCCCGCATGGTGACTTTTTTCATTTTCAATCCGCCCCACCCCGCCCCGCCCCGTTTAAATTTTTAAGTTCTTTTATTTTTTAATTGAATTTAATATGAAAAATTAGAATTCATAATTTTTTTTAATTTTT
>JBCEWC010006951.1:0-22178 GCA_038996855.1 Solanum aculeatissimum | reverse complement strand
TGAGGTACAACAACTCTCCCCCCTTTGAAATACAACAGATCGTCCTCGATCCAATACCGTCTAACCGTCCCCTCCTTCACTTGATCCATTAATTTTGCATATAATGAATCATAGGCAACACTAAACTTAATTATATAAAGAAAATCAGATTCAAGTCTAGTAATGGCATAAACAACATCAAATACCTCTTGACGACTCAACGCGTCAGCAACTTGGTTTTGCTTCCCTGGTTTATGAATCCACACAAAATCGTATTCTACCAAGATCTCTTGCCACCGGGCCTACTTCGAGATCAATTTCTGTTGAGTCTTGAAGTATGTATTAGCCACATTATCCGTCTTCACTACGAACTTTGTTCCTAAGAGATACACTCTCCATGTTTGAAGGCAATGGAGTACTACTACCATTTCCTTCTCATGTGCAGAATATCTTTGTTCAGTCGGGTTCAATTTCCTGCTCTCAAATGCAACAGGATGATCACCTTGAACCAACACACCACCAACAACATAATCTGAGGCATCAGTGTGCACCTCAAAGGGCTGATCAAAGTCCAGCAACAACAATATTAGCTCAGAAGCAATGGCCTTCTTCAACGAGTTGAAAGCCTTCTCCCTCGCATCTGACCAAGCCCATTTTGTATCCTTCTTCAGCAAGTCTGTCAATGGGCCAGCTTTCTTTGAATAGCCAGCAATGAATTTTCTGTAGTAATTTTCCATTCCTAAGAATGATCTTAGTTCTTTCACTCCTGATGGTGCCTTCCATTCCACTATTGTCTGCACCTTTTTAGGGTCCATGCGCACTTGGTTTGCACTAACCAAATGGCCCAAAAACGTTATTTCACGACTAGAAAATTCACACTTCTCCATCTTGACATAGAGTTGGTATTCTCTAAGTCTTTGCAAAACGTGCCTCAAATGTAGCAAATGGTCTTCTAAAGTACTGCTATAAATGACAATGTCATCTAAATAGACTACAACAAAGTCATCAAGATACTCATAAAGAACATTATTCATTAAATTGCAGAAAGTAGCCGGGACATTAGTCAGCCCAAATGGCATTACAAGGAACTCATAGCTTCCATATCTAGTTACACATGTGGTCTTTGGGGCATCCCCCTCGGCTATGCACACTTGCCAATAGCCAGACCTTAAGTCTAACTTAGAAAAAAAACTAGCCTTATTTAGCCTATCCAGCAGATCTTGAACTAGTGGCACAGGGTACTTGTTCTTAACAGTAACCTTGTTCAATGCCCTATAGTCCACACACATCCTCAGACTTCCATCTTGCTTTTTCTGAAACAAAACAGGAGCACCAAATGGAGCCTTGGAAGGCTGGATCATGCCTGCATCAAGCAACTCAGACAGTTGCTTTCTCAATTCAGCTAACTCCAGTGGAGACATGCGGTAAGGAGGGCGTGTCGGTGGCACTGATCCAGAAATCAGTTCAATCCTGTGATCAACCTCCCTCCTTGGAGGCAACCCTTTAGGCAACTCTGGAGGTATCACGTCCTTGTACTCATGCAGCAACTTGGCCACATCATCATGAACTTCAAAGTGCACATCAGGCTTCACTTCTATCAAAGCAGCAAGATATGCAGGTTCACCTCGTTTTAGGCCTTTCTCAAATCCAATAGCCGACAACAAGGCTATTGTTCCCTTGTTTTTCTTATCTTGAGCAGCAAACAGGTTTATCCCATTCACAAATCCGAGATCCTTCTCACCCATGAAAATTAGACCATCCAAATGAAGAATAGGGGCAACCTTAAATTTCCTCATGAAATCAATTCCCAGCAAAACATTGAAGTCGTCCAGTGGCACCACTGTCAATGTATGCACACCAGACCAGTGCCCAATTTTCAGAGGCACATCTACAACCATGCCATAGCCTGGTTATGCGACAGAATTGACAGCCTTCATCTTGGTTGGACAATTCGTCACTTTCAGCCCATAGTCCTTTATAATCTTGGAGGCAAAAAACGTATGAGTAGCACCAGAGTCTACCATAGCAACAATGTTTTTGTCTCCAATACTCATGTCAACATACATTAAAGAACTATAAGCGTTAGATAATTCCATAGAATCAGCAGCACTTACAAGGGCAATTTCAGTAGTGGCATCTTCCTCATCACTGTCCATCCCATCAACACATGCTAACGTGTTGATTAAACGAAGTGGGTTGACATAGGCAACAATCTCCTGTCCCTTCCCGCCGGTCTGCTTCTCCTGCTCAGCTAGGAGTGCATTTATCTTGGCCTGTTTTGGACAGTTCCTTGCCTGATGTCCCAGTTTCTGGAAAGTCCAGCAAACTTTCTCCCCACCCTATTTATTGAAACTTGACGAGGCTACATCCATTTTCCCCTTTCCTTTGTCATTTCCCTCTGATTTTCGTTTGTCTTTTTTCCAGTCTCTTCTCTTCTCCTTCTTCTTAGACTTAGAAGAATGAGATAAGTCAGTGATGATATTTGTTGACCGAAAATCAATCAAGGCATCAGCAGCAGCAATAACACTAGACAGATCTTGCATTTTCTGCCTGCGCAACTCGTTTTGTGCCCAACCCTACATTCGGAAAATGAAATTGTGCAACTTATCTTCGTCTGACATGTTCTGAATGTTTAGCAACAAAGACAAAAATTCTTTGACATAATCTCTTATTGATCCCACTTGCTTCAGACGCTTCAATCTGTCCCTAGCAACCCAGGAAGAGTTGTTTGGCAGGAATTTCTCATGTAGTGCTTCCCTCAATTGCACCCACGTATTGACCCTGGGTCTGTTTGCACTGTCATCATCAGCACATTTAGTCCGCCACCACAGGATAGCATCCCCACGAAAATAAGACAGCCATGGTCAATTTATCATTTTCTAGGACATGGGCAGTGGCAAAATAATGCTCCAAGTCCCACAGAAAATTTTCCAACTCCTTTGCCCCACAAATTCCATCAAACGACTTAGGCTCTGGAACTTTAATTTTGGCATGTTCTTCGCCTCCCCTGGGCAAATTTGCAACAGCCAAACATATAATATTGACTTCAACCTTCAAATCTTTGTTTTCTCTCTTCAGGCCCTCTGTTTGTGCATCAACAGAATTACGAAAGGCCTGCAGTTCGTCCAACTGACCATCCACAGCACCACGACCAGTCTGCATTGCAGCATCAATGCCCTGTATCTGCGTCAGGACATTTTCCATGCCATTTGCAGCATCTGCCATGCCCAGAATGGCTTCCAAACGTGCAACCTTTTTCTGTAACTCATTATACGAATTTCCCCCAGCCATTTTCGTGTTGAAATAAACCTTTCTTTGATACCAGTTGATATGGGGTCAACCCTTTTGATCTAACCCACACAGCAGTCTAACACTTTTTAGACTCAGCCTACTTTTTGTCTACTTTTGATCCGGTCCCAACACAAACCTTTACTACGAAATTATGAACACAAGCAAGTACAGTAAACTAATCCCAACTTTGTTATTAACTCATGCCAACAAAGATGCCCCAAAAATACTTAGCCTACAAAATTCGTCCAGGCCACTCCTGCTGCCCAGACTGACTGCCTGTGCCTATTTATAGGCCACAGCATGCCCAGTCATGTGCCAGCCATGTGCCTGCCAACTCAGTTGACATCCCCAACTGATAGGCATAATTTAAAATTTTAAATACAAGTTTATCCACTAATGCTGACATGTCAAAAACGGCTAGTAACAAATCTTAACCGCCAACTGCCCACGCATGTGCATGGCACATGCGGCCAGCCTTCAAATTTGGCGCCAATTCCTTGCCCTTGGTGCCTAGATTTGCTCCTGCCCAGCATGTCTGTGCCATGCCCAGACCCTGCACGCGTGCCTGTGCCATGGCACAGGTCCTGCCCTGCACAGCTTGCCATTAGGGTCTGATTTTCTGCGTCTTGGACCCTGCTTAGCACTTGGTCTCAAACTTGTCTTTCCACGACCTTGCCTTTTCATAGCCATGCCTTGCCTTAGCTTGCCCAGCTTGTCATGCCTTAGCCACGTTCAGCCTTGCATTGTCTTAGCTCACCCAGCCCTTGCCTTGCCTTAGCCACGTCTTGCCATGCATGCCTTAGCCACGCCACTGCCAAGGTCTTCTTTAATTGAACTTGATCTTGACTGAAGTCAAGGGGCCTTAGCTAGGTTCATCTGGTAAATCACTAGCCAAGCCCGAACCGCTCGAACCATCGGGTTGAGGGTCTAACAGCTGGCATGTTTTATACTTTTGACTTGTTTATCTTTTTGTCTGCGGGATCCACCTTTTTATTGGAGTCTTGTTGGCTCTGTCTTCTAATGAAAGAAGATATTTTCCTCCTTGCTTTATTCACTAGTCTGTGATGATGCGGTGTCTAATAATTCTATTATCTTCTCAGAACTAGGATCCTTATCTAAACTTGAGAAGGCTTCTTCTAGCCTTCTTTTTAATTCTTCTTTTGAAATATGAGATTTCTTCCATGAAGCTGGATTTTCTTCATGATCCTTTGATGTTCATACTTTAATTCTTATAGTTTTACTCAAATACTTGGTCCTTTCAAATTCATGAATATCAAAGGAGAAACTAATAATATAAGATATTCTTTTTGTAAAAAAAAATTCCATAATTTTATATTTTCAGGCAGTGTAGAAATATTTTGTTCTACCCGAAACTTCTCATACTACATCAGAAATTGTGGGGACAATACCTATTTATTTTCTCCAAATTGGCTCCACCATTCGTAAAACCATTGGGGAATTTCTATATGTTTCATTTCCTCAGAATATTCGATAAACCATGTATGAGTATTTGGCCTAATATACATAAATTTGTACCAGACTGCCTTATAATCATACCAGCTATAAGTCTGAGGTCGATAACTTTTGACAAGGGAATAGGTGTATGTAGATGATCTACAAATCATTCAAAAGAGCTTAATATTCTTTTAATCGTAAATCTTGAAAACTGAATACTTTTTGGATCATTAATATCTGCTAATTTGTGCTCAATTTTGATGGAATTCATATCTATTAATATAAACTCATAAAACCTTCGAGTTTTTAGTGGATCTTCTGTATCCACATAATTACAATTGGTGTAGCATGATTTTAATAATTCGGGTACCCCAAATCCTTCATATTCTCAATCAAGATCCATGACTGGTAATACCTGCAAACCTATTAATGGAAATTCCTTCTTATCTGATGAAGTGATTTTTTTTTTATTTTTTCCCTGAGTGTTGGGTATCACTGCTTGAGAATATATTTCTGGAGGTTTCATTTTGTAACTATCTTTTGTTTGGACATAAATATTTGTAGCTGATGATGAGGAGTTATTTTTAAGAGTTGGTTTATTGGATAGGCTAGTTACAGGTTCTTTTAATGACAAAGATATGTTGGGTTTAAGCAAGATTGGATATTCTGCCAGAACTGAATATCTATTTTTAGATTTTTTTATCCCCTTCTTTGAAGGGCCTTTTCATTTGATCTTCTGGTTTAAAGGGTCAAAATGGGAGCCTCGGAGGCCTTATTCCTGGGATTTCTGGTCTCATTATTTTCTTGTAAAAATTCATGTGTTAAAAAATCTGGGAGAGAATTATCTTCCCTTTATAAACTCGATTTGAAAATCAAAGCTTGATAGTAAAGCTTGTCATCTGGCAAATATTTGTTTGGAATTTAAATTCTTAACATCATTTTATAAAACATCTTTGGCTGCCTTGTAGTCAACTCTTAATAAAAATTCTTTATTGACCAAATCATCTTGAAATTTAGTAATACATAGTACTATGACTAAAATTTCCTTTTTATAGTACTATAATGTTTTTGAGTATCACTTTATTTCCTGAGGTAAATCTCACTAGTTGCTCACTGCATTTGTCAGATATTTTTTGTTTAATTATACCTCTGTATCTTATTTCTGATGCGTCGATATCGACAATCATGAGTGCGTCTGGAGGTGGTATTAGGCATGGGAGATTCTGAACTATTGTTTCAACCTTTTGGACGGCCTTAGTGTGTTCTAACCCTCATGGTACGGGGTTCTTTTTAATACATAGATAAAGAGGTTTACAAATCTGACTAATATTGGGAATAAAATCTGCAACATAATTGAGACTCCGTAAAAATATTTGGAGTTGTGTTTTATCTATTAATTCATCTGACATTTTAGACGATAAATCTATGGCTCTACAAATGGTTTATAAGTTCCTTGATATAAATCATGACCCATAAATCTAATAGAGGTTTGAAATAACTTAATCTTTTTAGCGTTGATTACTAGTCCATTTTTCTTAACAACCTTTAAGAAGCTTTAAAGATGTTTAAAATGTTGATCAATATCTTCGGAATAGATTGACACATCATCTATATAAACTATAGAGATATGACTATATGGATTAAATAGATTATTCATAATATTTTGAAACTCTGATGAAGCATTTTTATGTCCCAAGGGCATTGTATTCCATTCATATTGTCCAAATAGGACATTGAAGGTTGTTTTATATTTATCTTTTTCGGCGATTTATGTCTACCAAAATCCTTATTTTATGTCAAACTTACTATAAATATTAGCTTTATAGGTTCTTTTAAGAAGATCTCTTTTATAAGGTATGAGGTACCTAATCCATTTTAATATTTTCTTAGGGGATTTGTAATTAATAACTAATCTAGGGGCACCTCTTTCCTTTTCGACACTATTATTAACATAAAATGCAGAACAACTCCAAGGTGACTTGGTTGGTCTAATAATTTTTTTAGTAAGTAAATCATTAAATTTTTTTTTTGCAATACTCTACTAATTCGACATTCATTTGAATGGGTCTTGCCTTAGTGGGTATAAACTTTTCATCAAATTGTTCTATATAGGGTAGCTCAACAACATAGTTTTTGCTTTCCTAAAATGTGTTAGGAAAGTCTGAACAAACTTCTTGTTCTATGATTTCTTGTGAGTTTTTTTATTTTGGCTTCTACCTCCAGGGATTTTAGCGAGGATTCAATTTGTTTAATTTTTATAACTTCTTTTAAATATTATATTTGTTGTGAGAGTACATTTATCATAAAGATATCTTTATTTTTTATATGGTCACTTTGCTCTTTTGATATATTATTTAGATAAGGGAAATAAATTATTTTCTTTAATATAGTGGTATAGATACCGTCTAATTCTGCAGTATATGATTTTATTTGGGTTATAAAAGGGATGCCTAATATTATTTCTTCATTTATGTCCGTTGTTATTACTAAATCATTAATAAAACAAATTCCTTCATTACATATATGTTCTTTATGGAGTTTATAATTTATTTTTAGTCGTTCTCCTGTTGCGGAGAATAACTGGGTAGTACTTTTTTTGAGATATTTAGTAGGTATAAGTCCTTTAATAATGCAGTTTTGGTCTACACCGGTTTCAAGTAGTGCAATTTTATGGATAGTATAAATTTTTATTTATAACTAAAATAATAGGTATATGTTAACTTTGTGCTTTAGTTATAATATTAATTCCTGATTTAGTTTCAAGGGGCGTCTCTATTTCTTTTGATGTTTCTCCTAACTCAAATTTTGATTTTAATTCCTGATTGTGCATTAAATCAGTTATTGTTTTATTTGTCTCAATATTATCGAGTCTTTGTTTAATGTCCCTAACTTCCTTTTTTACTTGTACTAATTCGATCTGAAGATTTTGTATGGTGGTTTCTGAATTTTATTCTTTAAATTTATTTAATACATTTTCCATATTAAATGGTTTAACCGTATAATTATCAGATTGTTGGTTGAGAAGTATATCTTTTAATTTTGTTAGATATTTCTTCTTATTGTCTGGGTGTTCTATATGATCAATTATGTCTAAAAATATTTTCTTACTCTTACCAATAATAAAATTGATAGAGTGGTTCCTGCAGGTACACGTTGTACCCTTACCACACTCACAATGATTATCTGAATCATATGATGTACCGGACTGGTCATCATCACTAGAATTCTCTTCAGAAGAGAAGGTATTTTTACTTTCTTCAAGGATCGAATATAATTTATCTTTGATATCGTCTTCTAATTCTAACAGATTTATTTTATCCTTCTTTTTGTTAGGCACGCGACAATCTCTAGTTCTATGTCCGAACTTTCCGCAGTTCCAACACTTATCAGCATTATTTATTTTAAATTCATCTTTATTGAGTGTTTTAGATTTTTTAAATTTTCTTTTATTCTTGTAATATTTTTTTTGTATTTTAGTAGTTTTAGAGGATTCTTTTGAGGGGGCAGATATTTTAGTGTATCCAAAATCTTTGCAAAAGTTTCCTAACTCCTTTTGGGATATTTTACTATCCTTTTTTAACTAATTTTTAAGGTTTCATATCTGTACATAAATCTAATCCTGTTACATTTATAAAACTTATAAGGTCACCATAAGTTAATTGGTGATAGGGAATTTTTTCATCAAATTTATCTTTTAATTTTATCCTAACCTTTTCGGCAAATAAGGTTGCTAAACCACTAATAAATTTTTCTTTCCAGTGATCTTGGTTACAATCTTTTTGAATCATAACCCTATTAAGGAAAACATCCTTATACCATCTAAAACCCTCTAACTTTGGACAAGATAGATTAAATAATATTTCTAAACTCCTATCCTGAAAATGTTAAGGTTCACCTATAAAATGTTTAGCTATACTATAAATTAAAGTAGTAGTAGCATCTTCAAAATTTTGATTTTGTACTGTTTGACCTGTGGACTCAGTTTTAATAATTTGGTTAATAGTGGTTACATTAGTCACCTTTTGACTATCATCGTCGGTGAGATAGTTATCCCACAATTTATTTTATTGTGCCCGTAAATCCTGCTATAATTAGCATGGCGGCTTGTTTATCTGATATATTTTTTTATTTTATATGTTGTAATAGTCATACCCATTTCATGTTGCTTGTTATATATTTGATATTCCCCTAATTCATCAATATTCCACTCTGCTATTCCCCTTCCAGAGTGTGAAGTATGAGACAAAAACTCATTTTTTTATACTGCATGTCCAGAAAAGAAGGCTTCTTATAATAATTTTTTCAAGTAGTATAACTAGAGCTTAACTTATTAATATCCTTATTATTCTCAAAAGATAAATTTCAAAAGCTTCAAGATCAACCCGAAATCATGTATGATTTACAGATCATATAGAGGACCCGGACATTAAGAAGAAATATCTAACAGTATTAAAAGATATACTTCTCAACCAAGATGATGTCAAAAATAAATTATATTCAATCCCGCCAAAGCTACTAGATAGAACCTGAGGGAGTCGTAGGACATGTACTCAAATAAGTCAGGGTGTCACAGGCCTCAGATAGTACAGGTACAATATATGATGTATACATGCAATGACAACATATATAAGTATGGTGTGTGCATACTAATGCCACAATAGAGTAAGATGTGTGCATACCAATGCAGCAATAGAGTAAGATGTGTGCATACCAATGCAACAATAGAGTAGTATGTGTGCATACCAATGCAATAATATAGTAAGATATGTGCATACCAATGCGACAATAGGGTAAGATATGTGCATATCAATGCAACAATGGAGTAAGATGTGTGCATACCAATGCAACAATAGAGTAAGATAGGAGATGACTCATAAGTAATAATAAATAGGGACAATGGTCATAGATCACAAAGGCTAGATTAAGACCATCAACTAATACCACAAGTCCATCAATAAGCCATATTAACAACTCTTTCTCATCAATGATCAGTTCTCAAAACTCTAGACTCCGCAAGTCAAAAAATATGCTTTCAAATCCCATAATAGGTCATGAATAACACCAAGTTTCCACATATCCTTTTCAAGGGTATAATGAGTCTCACAATATCATGGTAATGTCCAAAGTGCCTCATATCTTAAATATTAAACTCAATTTATTGATAAGATCACAATCTACTCAAATTTTGGCATAATCAGATCCACATATCCATCACAAGACTAACATAATAAGTCATTTACTCATGAATCAATCTACATCTTTAATTACTACATAACATACTCAATAACTCAAATTTAGTCCCAAAAAGGTTAGTTGAACCTACCTCAATGCCAAAATCGCACTCGAACAAGCTTTCAATCAACGCAAGCCTCCAAACGATCCGCAAATCAACCAATCACTATCAAAATAAGATACTGCACATCAAAAGGGGCATTTCGATACCTATATTGACATAATTTAAGCTTAGGGGCAAAATGGTTAATTTTAGGGCCAAAATTTAAAGTTCTTAAATCTGAATACTGACTTTAAAATCGAGTTATACATGAAAAATGGAGTTCATGAGTGAAAATTTTATGAAAACCGAGTTCCAATCGATTGAGTAATCAATCTTTAAAGTTAAAAAACCATGGTCTAAAAATCCCCAATTTTGGACATCCAAATCATGAAATTCAAAATACAATCAAGATAAAACTCATGAAAAATGATTAAAATAGTGTTGGGAATACTTACCCAAGTTAAATCTTCGAATTCTCAACATAGCCCAAAAATCTTGGAGTTTGTGAAAAGTGATTAAAAATGGTATTTCTTGGATTTAAAACTGTCCAGGTGTAAAAATCTCTTTGCGATCACAGGTGGGGTCCTGCGAATGCAAAGGTAAAGGGTCGAAAGACCTCTACGAATGCGGAGAACAGAAGGGAGGGGGGTCACTGACACGCTCCAATACTCCATGAACGCGGGACTTTGTCCGCGAATGCGAAGCACAACAACAGTAAGACCTCCATGAACGCAGAGACTTCTCTGTGAATGCGGAGAAGAGATGTACCTGCACCAGCAAATAGCAAAAACCAGCTACCAAGTCCAAATTTTCTACTTTGAATGGACCCTGAAACACATCTGAACTCAGAATTACACAAACTCTATATGTATCCATACAAGAAACAACGATCCTGACTCAATGGAATCATCAAAAATTGATTTCAAGGCCTCCTCGCCACATTTACCAATCCAACTGGATAAAACGAGTTTAAAACTCAAAATACCAAAACTACCCTTAGAAACTCCAAAACTTTATTTTGAGATCATCATTTATAGCTTTAGTTTCACCATCCGGAACTACTAGAATTGAAGGAATTTCAATATGCACCTCCGAAGTCCAAATGTTGACAAAAATCAAACTTTGGTCCCAGAAACAACTAAAATCACAACTTTGAGCCTAAAATTCTCATTTTAACTCCAAATTCACATCTGCAATTTTTTGTAGTTCAGTTTGAAAATTCTGAAACTAATGAAATCGATAGATCCCCAATCCAACACCAAAAAATTAGAATGGTACAAAAACCCACACTTTTAATAACTAAGCTTTCAAAAAGTGCCAAAACTTATAGTTACTATTTTAAAACTGGGATTTCACTTTCAATCATTCAAATAGTTCAAAATAAGCTCAAAGCAACTTATTAAAGGGTAAACTAGTAATTTTCACAGATAAGGCAAAAAATGACCAACTAAGTCATTACATCATTCACCATTAAAAATAATATTCATCCTCAAACATAAAGAAAAAATGAGTACCTAAAGCCTCAAAAAGGCTGGTATATATAGACCGTATGTCAGATTCTAACTCCCAAGTAGCCTCATCAATAGAATGGTGCCACCACTGAACCTCCACAGAAGGTATATCTTTGGATCTCAATCTCCGTACCTGCCTGTCCAAAATAGTTATAAGCTCCTCAACATAGGATAAATCTAAACCCAACCTAATAGAGTCATAGCAGATGACATGGGACGCATCTGGAATATACCAGGGAAGCATAGAAACATGAAAAATAGGATGAACAAATGAAGATCGCAGTGGCAATGCCAACTCATAGGAAACCTCACCAACTCTTCTCAAAATCTCAAATGGGCCAATGAATTTGGGACTGAGCTTATCCCTCTTCTCAAATCTCATCACACCCATCATAGGTAAAATCTTTAGCCAAACACTGTCACCAACAGAGAACTCTAGAGGTCTAGTCCTCCGGTAAGCATAACTCTTCTGGTGCTCTGAGCTATCAAAAGCCTACCCTGAATCAAACGAACCAGATCCATGTTATTTCAAAGTAGGTCTACACTCAACCCATCATCAGAACCTGAGTCAAACTATCCAATGGGTGATCTATACCTCCGGCCATACAAGGCCTCAAATAGTGCCATCAGGATGCTGGAATGGTAACTATTATTGTTTGCGAACTCTACCAGAGGTAGGTGTTGGTCTCATCGAGCACTAAAATCAATCACACAAGCCCATAGCATGTCCTCCAACATATGATTAGTGCACTCGAACTGACCATTTTTTTAGGTGTGGAAAGTTGAACTCAAATCTACTCTAGTACCCAAACCACACTGTAGAGCCAGCCAAAAATAAGAGGTGAACATAGATCCTCTGTCGGATACTATAGACATTACCATACCATGCAATCTGACTATCTCTCAGATGTACAACCTAGTCAACTGCTCCGCACTGTAGCTACTCTTTACCGGTAAGAAGTAAGTTGACTTGGTCAAATGATCAACCACTACCCAAACTGAATTAAACTTGCCCAATGCCATGGGCAAACCAGTAACAAAGTCCATAGTCACTCTTTCTCACTTCCACTCGGGAATAAGCATATTTTGGATTGATCTTTCGGGCTTTTGTTGTTCATACTTGACTTGTTGGAAATTCAAATACTTTGCCACGAATTCAGCTATGTCTCTTTTCATCCCAAACCACTAATAATGTTGTTTTAGGTCATGGTACATATAAGCTACACCTGAGTAGATGGAATACCTAGAAATGGGCCTCATCAAGTACTAGTCTCACCTATTCTCCCACTTTAGGTACACAAACTCTACCATTTATCCTCAAAATGCCCACAAAATCAATAATAGTTATTTTGGCTTCACCCCTCAACACTTTGTCACGAATCAAGCATAACCTAGGGTCCTCAAACTGATGAGCACATATATGATCAAACAAGGAAGATCTGAGCTCAACAAAAGCCAAAATACAATGGGGAGGAGAAATATCAAATCAAACCATCTGTCTAGCAAGTGACTGAACCTCTAAGGCTAGGGGCCTCTCCTCAGCCCTCAAGAATGCTAAACTCTCCATACTAGTAGCCTTTTGGATCAAAGCATCTGCCACAACATTTGTTTTCCCAGGGTGATATATAATAGAGATATCATAATCCTTAAGCAACTCCAACCATCTACACTGTCTCATATTCACTTTAGGATGAGAAAAGATATATTTAAGACTCCGGTGATCAGTGAAGATCTCACAATGCACCCAATAAAGAGAATGTTGCCACACCTTCAACACAAATACAACCGCAGTCAACTCTAAGTCATGCGTAGTTTCTTTCATGCACCTTCAACTGTCTAAAAGCATAAGCTTTCACCTTCCCTTTTTGCATCAATACACTACCCAAATCAACACTAGAGGCATCACAATAGACCATGAATGGTACTTCCTCCTCGGGTAAGGAAAAAATAGGTACCCAAGTAAATAAATCCTTAAGATTTTGAAAACTCACCTCACAATCATCCGACCACTAAAATGCCACAGCCTTCTGAGTCAATCTAGTTAACGGGGTTCCTATAGAGGAAAAAACCTAAACAAACCATCGATAATACCCTACCAAAACAATAAACTCTGAATCTCAATAACATAAGTAGGCCTAACCCATTCATGTACGATTGCCACTTTGGTTGGATCTACCATAATACCCTCTTTTGATACAACATTGCGAAAAATGCAACAGAATCAAGCCAAAACTTATATTTTGAGAACTTGGCATACAACTTCTCATCCCTCAATCTCTGAAGTACGGTCCTTAAGTGTTGAACATGATTAGCCTTGCTCTTAGAATAAACCAAGATATCATTTATGAACACAATTACAAAGATGTCCAAGTAGGGTTTGAACGCTCCATAAAAATAGCAAGGGCATTAGCCAACCTGAAAGACATAACCACGAACTTATAATGCCCAAAATGGGTCTTAAAAGTTGTCTTCAAGATATCAGACTTCCAAAATCTCAACTAATGATAGTGAGACCTCAAATTAATCTTGGAGAATATCAAGTCACCCTGAAACTAGTCAAAAAGATCATCAATATGAGGCAAGAGATATTTATTCTTGATGGTCACTTTGTTAAGTTAGCGATAATCAATACACATACGCATAGTACCATCTTTCTTCTTCATAAATAATACAGGAGCACCCCAAGGAGACACACTCAAACGAATAAATTCCTTTTTCAGCAAATCTTCCAATTGCTCCTTTTACTCCTTTAATTCGATCGGAGTCATCCGATAAGGAGGAATAGATATGGGCTTGGTGCTTGGATCCGCATTAATAGAACAATTTATATCACGATAAAGAGGAACACCTGGAAAATCAGTAGGGAAAATATCCACTAACTCTCTAGAAACCCTGGTGTCCTCCAAAGATAGAGACTCTTGAGTGTTAGCTTGAACAACACATTACTTAAATTACTTAACCAAATTTGCCCGACATAGAGGCAATCAAGAAAGCCGCATAAGTGAATATATAACCTACAGAAAAGTGAGCTAATCCAACCAATCTTGCTTGTATGAGCCAAATAAGCTAAGAATCCCTTCTCTATCATCTGACAAACACGCATATAAGAAATAACTCCCCTAGCATAGGAGTTAGGTGCTCCGATCCACACCAGCTGAGATAAATCTTGACAAGATAAAGTCATTGTCTTTGCATGGCAATCAAGAACTGCATAATAAGGCGATAACTAATCCATACCCAATATCATATCAAAGTCCACCATATCTAACAATATCAAGTCAACAATAGTATTTCTCCTATTAAAGGTCATAACACACCCCCGATACACTCGATTCACCACCAAGGATTCACCTATAAAGGTGGAAACATATATAGGCTCGACGAGTGGCTCACATAAAATATCAATATCCAAAGCAAAATAAGCCGACATATAAGAATAAGTAGAGTCTGGATCAAATAAAGCTAAAGTTAAATGGTGGTCACCGAAACCATACCTATGATAATAGAATCAAAAGCCTCTACCTTGGCTCTATCTGGAACAACATAACAAACTCCATGACTACCACTAGTATGAAGGCCTCCACGGGCTCCACCTCTCACTATGCAACGTCCACCTCTAGTACCTCCCCTCATGCCTTGAGAAGTGTCTCTATCTACTAGTGTTGGGGTTGGATGGGCTAGTTGAGATCCTAAAGCCTGGGTAAAAGGTCTGGATGGACTGGTTGAGATCCTGAAGCCTGGGTAGAAGGTATAAGGTAAGGATATCGATGAGACAAATGTCCAATCTCCTAATAATGGTAACAAGCTCTAGTATTCTACCTCTGAGATGGCTGCCCTGAAAAACCACCACGCCTAGGTATGCTACCTACTTGTGTAGGTTTTGATTTATCAACACTATCAGATTCTGAAAGAGCTGCATAAACTGTCTGATTCTAAGGACCCTGCCTCTGAAACTCCTTATCCCATAGTGAATGTCCACTAAACTATCCCTGTCGACGGGGCCTTTTCCCACCACTCTATTTATCCTATCGGATGCGCTCTATCAATGAGCATGATTGAGAACACTAAGAAAAGTGCCTCTAGCCAAAATTAAAGAAGTTGTAGCCCTTTGAAGGTAACCTGTCAATCCCTTGGCAAACCATCAAATTTGCTCAAACTCAGTAGGAATGTTGGATAGAGCATATCTAGACAGAGTATGAAATCTGGCCTTATAGTCTGAAACTGACTAGAACCCTGTTGAATCCTATCAAACTCATTACAATGACTGTCCCAAAGACTGTATGGCATGAACCTCTCCAAAAATATCACTGTAAACTTCTCCCAAGTCATAACTAGAGATCCAAAAGGTCACCACTCCTTGATGAGGTTGCTAAGTTAATAAGTGATATAAGCAACTCCATGCGACTCCAAGATGGCCAAATTACACAGTTGGTCCTAACACTCTAACAAGAAATCATAAGCTTTGTCACTCGAGGTGCCATCAAATCTCAAAGGAGCTAGTCAAACAAACTACTCAAAACTCTTCCGTTCAACTGAGGACATAGCTGGGCTAGAAGAAGATGGTGGCATCATAAAAAAGGGTGGTGCAATGGATGGAGGAACTGTCAAACTCTGAAATTGTGCACTTGCACCTGGCTGAGGTATCTGAAGTAGAGTCACAGCTGTCACAAAAGGATCTATTAGGGATAGAGAAGGATTAACATGGACCAAAGTTGACTCTAGTGGGCTATAGTAGGATCAATCGGTGTTGCAGAAATTTGTATCTCAACTATAGCTAGGGATGGAGGAGATCCCTCCAATCTAGCCAATAACCTCAATAGAAACTCCTAAATTGAGGGTGTAGGGGCTGGAGATGAGGGTGGAGGAATAGGATTTGTAGGCCCTCTGGCTCATATGCAGGTGCCGGAGAAGCTAACCTCCGGTGCCCTCTGGATGGAGCTGCCCCTCTAGCAAGTCCTCGACCTCTGTCCTTATCGTGAAATCTACCTCGACCATGAATGGGAGACATATTGGTAGACTCGGGCTCTCCCACAAATCTTCGAGACCATGTAATTAGCATTTGTACATAAGGAGTAGATTAGACACTTTCAAAGTGGGTAATACAAAGAAACACACGAATCAGAAGCAAGACATAAACGTTTTCCTAAACAATATCACGTAGTCTCTTAGAGATGGATGTGTACATCTACATACCGATCCACGAGTCTCTACTAGACATTCTGCTCTTGACTCACGAGCCTAAAGAATCTAGAGCTCTGATACCAAACTTGTCACAACCCAGAATAGGTCACGACTAAAGAAAAATGAAATAAAGAAGAAATATATTAATATAGCATAAGAAACCTCCTAAAACCTGGAGTCATGAGTACAAGAGCATCTAAATACAGTACTGAAGAGTAAAATATAATTTTCTTAAGGAAGAGATAAGGTTTTCTCATAATGTTTGATACATAGTTTGAAAGATAGAAATAAAAGAGAATCCCAAATATCTACGGCAACTCAAAGTCTGAGCCTAACCGTAGGGATCCGGATGATATCAAAATACTTGGGTAAAGTGATCAACTACCCTGTCCTGAACCCTGCGTATGATCTGTGGGGAGGAAATAAAGTAGGGGTGAGTACACCAAAATATACCCAGTAGGTTCAACTGACTTGTAAGAGAAATCGAACAAGTATGTAAAAATAAAGAATCTTAACACCTGTATCACAAGGTTTGTACATGATAACGTAACTGAAGATAATGATAAATATAGCATTGACAATGATGCAATACATATGAAATGTACGGATGCAATGGCGTTGTAGGCCATGAATAAGGTGGAATCACGACCATCATAGCGTCGATGTACACATCTATCTAGCCGAAGCTACCAGATAGAACTTGGGGGCATCGCAGGCCATGTACACAAATAAGTCAAGGCGTCGTAGGTCTCAGATACTATAGGTACAATATATGATGTGTGCATGCAATTGCAAACATAAGTAAGTATGGTATGTGCATACTAATGCCATAATAGAGTAAGATATGTGCATACCAATACAACAATAGAGTAAGATGTGTGCATACCAATGTAACAATACAGTAAGATATGTGTATACCAATGCAACAATAGGGTACGATATGTGCATACCAATGCAACAAAAGAGTAAGATGTCTGCATACCAATGCAACAATAGAGAAAGATAGGAGATGGCTCATTAGTAATGATTAGAAGGGACAACATTCATAGCATCACAAAGGCTAGATCAAGATCATAAACTAATACCAAAGCCCATCAATAAGCCATATTAACATCCCTTTCTCATCAATGATCAGTTCAAAGTAATCTAGACTCTGCAAGTCACAAAATATGTTTTCAAATCCCATAATAGGTCATGAATAATACCAAGTTTTCACAAATCCCTTTCAAGGGTATCACAAGTCTCATAATACCTTGGTAATGTCCAAAGTACCTTATATCTGAAGTATTAAACTCAATTTATCGATAAGATTGCAATCTACTTAAATTTTGCAAAACCAGATCCACTTATCCATCACAATACTAACTTAACAAGTCATTTACTCATAAATCAATCTATATCTTCAATTACCACATGACATAATCAACAAATCAAATTCAGTCCCAAAAAGGTTAGCCAAACCTACCTCAATGCCAAAATTGTACCCGTACAAGCTTTCAATCACCTCAAGCCTTCAAACGATCCTTAAATTGACTAATCACTATTAAAATCATATACTACACATCAAGAGGAGAATTTTGATATCCATATTGGTATAATTTAGGCTTAGGGGAAAAATGGTCAATTTTAGGGCCAAAATTTGAAGTTCCTAAATCTAAAAATTGACTTTAAAATAGAGTTCTACACAAAATAGAGTTCATGGGTGAAATTTTACCAAAACGGAGTTCCAATCGAGTGAGAAATCAATCTTTAAAGTTAAGAAATCATGGCCTAAAAATCCTCAATTTTGAACATTCAAAATCATGAAATTCAAGATAAAACTCATGGAAAATGATCAAAATAGTGTTAGGAATACTTACCCAAGTTAAATCCTCAAAAACCTCTTCTAAAAATTGCCCAAAAAGCTTGGAGTTCATGGTCTCAGGGCTCAGCCTAAGGACAATAGCAAAATCAATGTCTCAATCAGGAGGAACTCCTGGTAGATCAGTAGGAAACACTTCCAGAAACACACAAACCACCAGAATAAACTCTATAGAAGGTGACTTAGCAGTAGTATCACGAATAAAAGACAAGTAAGCCAAACACCCTCAATCAATCAACTTTTGGGCTCTAATATAAGATATTGCCTTACTAGGATTAGAACCCTTCGAACTCATCCACTTAATCCTCAGTCTACCTGGCATAGCTAAGGTAATAGTCTTGGCATAACAATTAAGAATAGCACGATACGTAGATAGCCACTCCCTAACCAGAATAACATCAAAATATACTATATCCAATATATTCATATCTACCCAAGTCTCATATCCCAATCCACTACTAAGGGCTTATCTATTGGGGTCAAAACATGAGCAGGCACATACATGGAATCACAAGGAAACTCAAAGCCTAAGGAGAAATAAGCAGGCACATATGAATAAGTAGAGTCAGGATCAAATAACAGAGATGCAAGGTGATGGAAAACTGGAACAATACCTGTAGTCACAGCATTATAGGTCTCAGCCTCAAGTCTACCTAGGAAAGCATAGAAATGGCCTCTCTATCCCACACTCGTAAAAGCTACCCTTTTACCACTAGAATGGTGGAAATGTCACCTGATCATCTACCACTGGTATGTACACCTCTATCAGTCTGACCTCTACCTCATCCCTAGTCTACGGGGCTAAACCTTTGGGTGGAGGTGTCAGATCTTTTATCGATGTTGCAGAGTATGAATGGTGGGACCCAAAATAAGTCTACATAGGGCACTGGTGAATCATAAGATTAGGATATCTATACAAAATCAAGATCTAGGGGTGGACTACTACTGTGATGGAGTAGAAGGGATACTATAGCCACTCCGGCCCATAGTCCCCTCATCCTTCCTCTGAAGCTGGCAAGGCTGCATGAACCCTACGGTGCTGAAATAAACCACCTTCTATGGTCATACCTCTGCCCCCAATGAGGCACCTAAGTACTATTCTTATGTATGAACCTTTTTGGGGTCCTCAGAATCCTCTCTCTACATCAACTCCACCTCCTTGGCAGAACTAACCATCGACTAAAAAGAAGCTCCATCTCAAGATACCCAAAATGTTGACTGTCTACTAGAAAAAATTAGGCCTCTCACAAATTGGTAACTTTCTCTGCTTCAGTCGAAAATATAATTGTGGCATGTCGAGCTAGCTGGAAGAACAAAATATCATACTAAAAACCTGTCATAGTGCCCTGCCTTAAACTCTCAAACCTCAAATGGCTCTCCTTACGGTCACTCCAAGGAACAAACTAATCATAGAAGGCATCAGAAAATGTCTCCCACATCATCTGAGGAGATCCAACTGGAAGGGATCCTATATGAGTCCTCTAAACTCCCTAGCCGGTCCACGGAGCTGGAGGGTGACATATCTGACTTCATGCTTCTCTTCTAGTCCCACAGCATATTTAGCTCTCTACAAGTAGTCAAGAACTCATAAGCATCCTCAGTCTTTCCACCCTGAAATTGAGGTGGGTCCATCTTTCAGAATCTCTCATATCTTCACTGCTCTTCATCAGTAAAGGAATTTATTGGTGGAATATCCATAATTAGTGCTGCTAGAGGCTACTCTATATGAATCTAAGCCACAAGGACCTATTGTTGGTCTAGGGATTAAACCCTAACTCGAGTCTTTGAAGTACGAGATACGTCAGCTGGGCTACTTGCTTGCCCCAAAGTCTTATGTATACTCAAAACACTCAATAGTGTATCCTGAAGTAGTGGTGTTGCAGCATAATCATGAGAAACCTATTCCTGTCTAGGCTCCATGACAGGCTCAGGGGAGATACCCCACTCATAATCTCTTACCAGTGTGACTCCTTAGCCCTGGCATCTAGCTCATCCTCTAGCACGGCCCCTACCCTTAGCTAGGGTCTCAATAGTAATATCAGGGTTTTCCTCTCCTCGTCCTGTAGCTGTAGTAGCTCTAGTCCTCGCCATTTGCCAAAAGGACACAAGAACACTCAACACTTAAACAAAATCCACCATGAATTGATTAGAATAAAGAAAAATAAGGTTTGCTAATAGTCTTCATAGCCTCTCAAGGATAAGTGACGAATGTCTCCGCACCAATCCTCAAGACTCTACTAGACTAGGCTTGTACACATGTAAGGCCTATGAACCTGGGACTTTGACACCAAATTTTCACGACCCAAAATCCAGGTGTGATGGAACTCACCTAGCCACCAAGGTGAGTTAGTCCTGAAACCTAAAAAACTCAACATAATAATAAAAGTGAAAGATAAATAGTCTAATAAGATAGATAGGCAAAGAAACTAAAAACTATAACCATCCCAGAACTAGTGTCACATGTACAAGCTTCTAAATACAGAATACTCAAATGAAATACATGTCTCAAATATGTCGTTCTCAAATAGAACAAAACATAATAATGGATTCCTCGAAGGCTTGATGAAGATATAAGCAGCTACCTCATGAATGATCTGGAAGCTCGATCTTGTAATGAAAAACGCTAGCAAGGAGGATCGGGCTTAACACTTAAAAAAATGTAGAAAGGGGTGAGAACCAAACAATAGGATACTCAGCAAAATGGAAACTAACCTAAAGTAAAGCAACGAAGAACACAAGTACTCCTTAACTCCCAAGCACAAACCACTGAACTACATACCTACACTCAAAAAAGCCCCAGCACAATATAATATATAAATCACAATAATATATGTATACTTATCTCCTGGCATAATGTCTCAATATATATCCCATAGTTACTCAAGTCAATGATATAATAAGTATACATTCTCATAAGCAATATATTTTATATTATCAAAACAAGAATAATATGAGATAGAGTGGATGTTGTCAGATGTAAATAATGTGATACAATGTCAAATAATCTTGATGTATGTCTTTTCTACTATACACATCCATCGATAACATCAGACCAGAACCCATAGAGGTGTGGAAAGGACCATGTATCTGTAAACATTGCCGGAAATGACCTTAGCCAATGCTCACCCATCTAAAAATTACCTCAAACCTAATATCAGTCAGCATATTACTACATCTCGCTGGCACAAACCTCGGCTAACATCAATCGATAGAGACCTCGACTACCAACCCACATGTTACCTTACTTATCTCTAGACCTGTAGCAACCCAAAAATTTTCAAAATCTAATTATGGTTGGAATTCTATGATGTACTACAATCCATGTATGAGTTGTGGTGGCCACGGGTTGAGTTTAAGTGGCCGAATGCAAATTGGACTAGTTAGTGGCCTAGAGGGACCGTTTGGACAGTCAACTTCTCAGGTACATAACTTTTTGTGTGGATTGAACCATGTGGGCTACTACATATCAAATGGAATATATTTGAATTATATTTGTAACTCAACTTGTATTACTCAATTACAAGGTCGGATAAAGATGTTATGGCCACAATAGTGGGACTGCCTGAGATTCAGAAGACATTGGAGATAGGGGCCTGTAAACTGCCCAAGGCTTGTGAGACGGACC
>JBCEWC010006950.1:0-22179 GCA_038996855.1 Solanum aculeatissimum | reverse complement strand
GTTGATACGGAGGAAAATAAGTAATACAAAAGTAGTACATATATTAGAGTAAAGTTTAATAAATAATAAAGGATAAAAGATAAATTAAAATTATTTAAATTTAAATAAGGGTATAATTGGAAAAAAAGAGAGAATCATGGGATACCACCAAATTGGTGGTTTCAAAAAGTGAGAGTTTTCATGGTTACAGAACCATGAGACAAAATCATACCATACCACATAATTAATGAAATAATAAAAACAAATGTGGTTCTCTTACTAACCATACCATACCATACCACCAAAAATCACCATCCAAACAAGCTGTTAGGGGTGACAATTGGATGGGTTGGATCAAATTTGAGCAGGTTATAATCGGTTACGATAATAAATGGGTCAAGACCCAACCTAATCAAAATGTGTTTGGGTTAAAATGGGTTGAGTGATGGGTTATAGAGCGGGTCAAAACCCAACTCGATCCAACTTTTACTAAATTTTTCTTACTTTATATGTTCTTTTTCAATATTTTAGTGCTTAATTAAATTATTTTTTTCTTTATTTTGGCTATTTAAAACATATCAAATTTAAAAAAAAAAGTATTTTAAAAATATTTTGACAAGATCTCTCGAGTCAATTCGAATTGAATATCAATCCAATCTTAAATGGATTGAACTAATAAATAGACAAGTAATTAACCCACCCAAACTTCAACGAGTTGGACAAATTGAACGAAGTTAAATTTAATTTTGCCGTGAGTAAACCCACTTGTGGGAATCTCTTGGTAACCTTCACTGTCAATTGGTCACTTGTTTGTTGGAATTTTCTACTCTTTAGTCACTCCATACACAACTTGGACAAAAAAGAAAAAAAGGGAGATAACAAACTTACAACAACAAAATTTTTTAATAGCTCAGTTATTATTCTGTGAGCTTTTATTTTGGTGAGAATTCTATTTCCTCACATTGTAATTTTCTCTTTATTTTTCCTTTTCTATACTCAATATATATATATATATATATATATTTAAAACTTACAATAACAATATAGCAGTAACTTCTTGGGTGTATTCTCACAAAAAAAAAAAATTTGAGGAGAAAAAAAACGTGAAGACCTTTAGAAATGTTATTTGAATTTTATGTCCTTCGTTAAAAGATATTTTTTTAGACAAAATCGTCTTGTCACTATTTAATTTAATTTATTAAGTATTTACTCCTTTATTTATTTAATTTTGAGTTACAATTTTTTTTATATTTAGAATTCACTCTTGATTTAGGACTATTTTATATAAATAATTATCTAGACTGCGACGGAAAGGAAAATTATTACTATTGTTTTTTTATATTAAATACTTTGAAGTTAATTAAAATTTAGATTATCAAAATATTTTGTTAATAAAAATATGTAATATAACAAATTTAAAATGGAAAAAAAAAATTAAAATTACATTGAAAACATTAAACTACCCTCTTTACATTTAGAAGTCTTTTTTAAAAATAAATTTTGATCAATTAATTATTTAACTCCTAACTATTAAACTTCAAATAATTATTTTATTTATTTATAAACTATTAACATATCTATATTATAAGTAATTAAGCTGATTTTCTTATCTTTACCAGTACATAATATATTAAACTATTTTATCAAATCAATATTATTCATATAAATATTATATTTATTTTAATAACAAATACTATTTATATATAAATTTTAAATTAACATGATAATTGATATATACGTGCAAATCACGTACGTTAAACTAGTTTATAATATATGTGTTGTAGTGCTATTAAGAGTATGTAATATTTTACTTTTCTAGGCACAATCACGAGATTCATTCACGGACATTTAATTAAATACATTTGACCATCAGTCCCTCTGTCATTGAAATTTTAAAATCAATGACTATATTTAATATTGTGATATTTTAGGACATTTTTCTCTTAAAAATACATGTCATTCAATGACATTTTATCTTCTGTTAATTCGTTTTTTCTACTCATTACTCAACATTAGCTTAATGAATTCTATAAATGGTCCAAAAAATTCACCAAATCTGTCCAATATAATGGACATCGTTTAATTTGTTTCTTCCACTTTTATTTAACATTACCAAATTTATATATTTTTAATTTAAATTATAGGAATTTGTGTAACTTTTTTTTGATAAAAAAACATTATAAATAAAAATTTAATTTAATTATGAACTTATAAAAGGTAAATAATTTACTAATGTTGATACATTATTTATTTATAAATGTTCTACATAAAGAGAGATTCTATCACTAATTAGAACTCATAGTAAATTAGAATTTTCATTAGCGATTGCAGGGTATTCTTTTTATTCAAATAAGAAAGAAGTAAAAGTCTATCCAATAAGAAAAATTGAGGAGTTTTTTCACTGCTATAAATCCTTATTTTATCACTTCTTTCATATGTTTTAAAAGTCAATATTATAAATATAAGACGCGAATATGTTTTATATGTAATATAATTACTTATATCTGACTAATTTTTTTTTAAAATTTAATTATACAACTTTTTTTCCCCAATCCTTACCTCCAAAGGACTCTTCTACCCCCTATAATCTATATTGGTCGAACTTTAATTTTTTTTTATATTTTTGAAGAATTCAACACGAAATGCAGTAACAATTTGGGAGAGTTGGAACGCTTACTATTCTATTGGTAGGCAGTGCCAGTGCATTATCGGCAGTATCTTAAACAGATTCCTGATTCTTGGTCCCGGGTTCCTCTGAGCAGCCCATTGTTAATTGATTGTTTTTGTTTTGTAGTATTTTCTTGGTTTGTGGTCATTGTTTTTTACTTTCCATATAAGGTGGAAATCAGTGCGTGCTATTGGTTGGTCATCTTTTCCACGTCACAAACAAAATTGGAAAAAGAAAACAACAAACTTTGGGCTGTATAAAGTGTAAGCCATTTGTGCACAAGAGTTCATACACAAGTGAGAAGAAGGCGGAGGGTTAGCAGAGAAACATGGAATCTGGAAAGAGGGGTTCTCTGGCTCTGCTACCACTCTTCCTCTCTTTCCTGTTCTACTTTGATTTCTCAAAAAAGGTTTGATCTTTATGCTTTTACTCTCTTTTTCTTTGATATACCATTGTTGTAATGCCAGTTGTTTTCTGTGCAGAAAACCCCCCTTTTGTGGGATGTGGTGTGGGGTTGGGGGTGGTGAGGTTAATAAAAAGAAAATCTATTGGTTACCCATCTTCATGAATGAGGAAAAGATTAATCTTGCTTAACGCTGTGTTACAATGGGATATGTAGTCGTTGATTATGTATATGTTGTACATTTGTGTGATTTTGTATTTGGATAGTCTGTTTGTGGACAGAATCTTTTTCAATAAGGGGCCTTTTGTTTTCATTTGAAGATAAGTTTAAGAGATTTGATGATAGAATCCTAATTCAACATCTTCCCTTTTTTATTTTATTAGTAACAAATTCAGAAAGGCTCTTCATGAATTTCTTGCATGTGAAATGCTTAAGTACTGTGGATCTTCGATTTCCATTTTTGCATGTTGGTTATATGATGGAAGGACTGATGGAGAAAGATTTGTCATAAGAATTAGAAAAAAGAATTCTATGTTGGATCCTCCTTAGATTTACTACTAAACACACAAGAATCGAAAGGGAAAGCAGTGAATGGGTAAATTTTCTCAATGAATTAAAAAGTTTGTCAAATTTCAGCATGCCTGCATGCAATATGTAAGAGCCTTTAAGGCAAGCTTATGTTTTTTACTTTCCTAATGACTTTTCATTTAGCTGTCTAGTTCTGATATCCTGTTGTTTACTTTTTAGAGAAAAAAATATTGCAAAATAGCCATCTACATGTGCTTTTTTCCAGTTTATATACTTCATACTATGTTGTCCTCGGGTATTTTTTTGTTCTATCAATTCTGAATGATCCTCAAGAAAGTTCATTGTTTTATACCTCAGCTTCCCTCAAGTGACTGCAGCCTTCTGCCTCATAATCACTATTGGATAGCCAGCAAACGTATTGTGACTCCAAATGGGACAATTTCCGGTGCAGGTTTGTTAAACTAAGTTTTAAATTTCTTTGATTTCTGAGAAATAGATTGAGAATTCTACACCACCAGATTATGAGAGCATAAAGATGTGCTGTATCTGACACGCTTTATTGTCACATGTTGTTAGTAGTCTTATTAGCTGCTTGATCTCATTCCTGGTGACAAACTGTTTCTCCTGATCTGATATAAACAGTTGAGATAAAGCAAGGAAGAATTATATCTATTGTTGCTGAAGAGAATTGGCATGTAAATTCTTGGATTACCACAGTGGTCAATTATGGGGAGTCTGTGGTCATGCCTGGATTTATTGATGTGTAAGATAAAACTCTATTCTCATTTTAGTTATGCCTTTCTATATTGTTTCTTAAATTTGTCACTTGTCATGGAGAACTTTAAAGCAGATTTAGAAAATTAAAAAAATTTGTTAACGGCTATGCATTAATAGAGACCATGGGAATTGCTGTGTGGACAGAAAATTCAGACCTTCCAATGAGAAATTTGAGATATTATTTCACAAGAAAACAGGATATCATAGCTGTTTACTGTTGGAAATTCCATACTGATAAAGGTGGCAAACCTGACTATGAGTTAATTTTGATGTTCTCTTTACTTTAGGCATTTATAATTCTGATTTAATTCATATGGTGTTTGCCTCTTATATTTTAGCATAAGTTTGCATTCACTGGAAAGTAAAATGGGGAAGTATTATCATCCTGGAGGTGTTGATGTCTTTGGATTGTCTATACATGGGTTTTGATTAAGTGTGATGTCTATCTACTAATTTTGATTTTGAATCCCTTACTATGAAGTTCTGTATTTGTTTTAAAAAGATTTAAATCACTATAAGAGTACCGTAGGTCTTTAACTGATGGATCCTTGAAAGACTTTCAGCTGAGAATAAGATGAATCTTACAGGCAGAAAATAGAAGGGCTAATTGTCATCATCTAGCTACCTGTAATCGTACAAAGCTGTCTCTTGGAAAGAATATGCCAAGTCCTGAAGCATGCTGTTGGTCAAAATGACTTCCTAGATAAGTTGAACTAGGTTAAAAAGTTTGCAGTTATTAGACAATCACCCTTTTGGTTTTATAGTTCAATGATGCTGATTTGGGTTCTCAACCAACCACTCCTACATCCAATTGCACTTGCATGAGTACCAGAAAACTTGAACGCCATTTCCAATTACCCTGCTTTACTTATATCCGGAATACCTGCTCTAGTTGTCTGAAGTGTCTTCTATGTCATTGACTTCCTAGGTCCAACACTAATCCATAAAATAAATCACCTTTCTTCCAGGAGGTATGCTATTGCTTTATGAGACTTCATCTCACAAATAGCTGATGATTGATACTCTAACTAGATCCCAACTGGTATGTTAGAAGTCCGAGTTGTGTGGAGGATAAGCATAAATACTACTAATTTTTCCCAGGGAGGGTGGGAATTAAAAATAAAGTAGAATATTTTGCAGAGCAGTGATGAGAGTCTAAAATCATATACTTGGCTTGTGTTAGTTTTGGATCGATTTGGAAGACTAGAGCTTAGTTTGTGCTTCCTTGCCAGTATCAAAACTAGATGATAAGGTTTAACTCATAAAGCCTTGTTGCTAATTATTATTTTGTCCACTCTAGGCATGCCCATCTTGATGATCCTGGAAGATCAGAATGGGAAGGGTTTCCTTCAGGAACAAAAGCAGCTGCTGCAGGTATGTGGACTCAAATTCAAGCACTTCATATGTAACTTAAAACTATTTGAGACGGGTAGCTCTGAATGTGGATAACTATGACACTATTATGAGTTTGTTCTTTTAAATCTTTTTCTTAAATATTAGAAATTTGAACTTGCAGACTACCTTATTTTGCTGGATTCAACGTTCATTGTTCATGTGTGTGAGATTATGCATAACCTAATTTTGTGTTTTGTATTACTATGTTCTTTCCAGGGGGAGTAACCACATTAGTTGACATGCCTCTTAATAGTGCTCCATCAACAGTTTCTGAAGAAACTTTAAAACTTAAGGTAAGCTTATCATATAGATTTTTTATTTATTTTGCTGAACATTTTTGACAGGGTAAATATTTCTAACTTATCAAAGGAAACTATTGTTTCTCGTGTGATTTTTAGCTCCCATGTTTTCCTTCTTGTTGAGGTCAGCTGGTCATTAAATATCTTTGAGATTTTATGACATCTAAACTAATCACATGTAAAAATGCCAACAGAAGCTCCTAGATTCACGTAGGTGTAGTCATATTGAACAACATATAATCAGGGTTACTGTTCTTTTGGTAGGTCCAGGCTGCAGAAGGGAGGGTCTACGTGGATGTTGGTATGATTGTGCAGCTTTATTCTTGGTTGATTGATGTTGTAGTACAATGTTACTTACTTCTTGTATTAACAGGTTTTTGGGGAGGTTTGGTTCCAGAAAATGCAGAAAATGCAAGTTCTCTAGAAAGACTTCTAAATGCTGGGGTTCTGGGTTTGAAGGTAATTTTGCAAACATACATGCACTAGACGTCTAGACATTAGATTGAGCAGATAATCTGTTCCTTTTCTTTGATATCATGACTGTCTGGAAGTCGAGCAAGGATTGATGCCATATACACTATAATAAACAAAACCTTTTTTGGATAAATTCATTAACTTCCCAACTATTACCTTACGAATTTACAATATAGTTTTAATGTTTGAGAGATCATTTTAGGCATTCATTCTTTGTAGCACTGTACTACGTGACTTCAATTGGTGTGTCACATTTATGATTGGGCATGTTTTTCTTTTTTTTCAGTCTTTTATGGTGCCATCAGGCATCAATGACTTTCCAATGACAACTTCATCCCACATAAAGGTACATAATCTTTCTTTTTTCTTTTTAACAACAACAACAACATAGCCAGTGGAATCCCACAAGTGGGGTTTGGGTTCTTTTATCTTTTTAATAGTAAAAAATATTTTTTTTTACTTTTTATTTTTGCTGATCATTCTGCAGTAACTATGTAGATATCTCTTTGCAGATGGCCATTCAGACAAACTTTACTAGACTTTCTACTGTGCTTATGATTCAATGCTTAACTATGCAGGAAGCACTCCCTACTCTGGCTCGATACAAAAGACCCCTACTTGTTCATGCCGAAGTGCTACTAGATCTAGATGGAAAACTGGAACTGGAGGATGGGGTCGACAATGCTAGATTATACTCTA
This sequence comes from Solanum aculeatissimum, assembly GCA_038996855.1. NCBI lineage: Eukaryota > Viridiplantae > Streptophyta > Magnoliopsida > Solanales > Solanaceae > Solanum > Solanum aculeatissimum. The sequence goes on along the minus strand of JBCEWC010006950.1, from coordinate 14,957 downwards.
CATATCTTAAGACCAGGCCTGCTTCAATGTAAATATATTATCTTTTCGCATATGTTCAAATTTAGAGTAGAATTGTGTTGAGGTAACATGTCAATCTTCTTGTGTTTACGGTTGTGTCAGATTCTTAACACGTCTGTATACATTTCCAAAAGGTGTGACAGAGATTTCTTGCTTTATTTTCAGCTGATGCATGGTTTATTGTTTTTAATTTGGTCAAAATGTTCCTCTCTCACTATGATTTTTCTTTCTTGTCTGTGTGTGTGTGTGTTTCTCTTTGCACATGTAATGCTACATATGTACGGTGCCCTACCACATTAAGATGTTGATAGTACCAGCTTTCAATTAAATCTTGCATCCTCTATTTTCTACTGTTTTTCACATTATCTTACCTTTTGAAATCTTTACTCTTTACAGGGAAGAGGCAGCTATCAATCAGCTCATAACATTGTCAAAAGACACAAGGGCTGGTGGTTCTGCTGAAGGAGCTCATATCCATATCGTTCATCTGTCTGATGCTAGAACTTCACTAAACCTCATTAAGGTAGCAAAACATTCTCTCACATTCTGGTTTCTTTTATTTATTCATTTCGTTCTATCCATTTGTTGCCTTTGTACCCCTTTTACCCTTTGTGGTGGGCTACTTTTCTTCAGAATTGGGAAGTCATCATCGTAAATAAATTCTGTTACTCTTAGTCACTACAGGAAATGATGTCAGGGCTGACCATCACATGCTTATATCATGATATGGTCACTTTCATGAACGATGAGTGAATAGTAATATTGATTCATTTGGAAGTAGCATAGATATTGAAATAATTATTTCAACCTACTCATATGTACTTTTGCTAGGCACTTTGCTTGTTTTCTCCCACTTCCTGTGTTCTAGTTCTAGTCTATACTATATTAAAAGTGTGAAGACCCTTAGAAATGTTGTTCGAACTTTTTGCCCTTCATTAAAAGACTATGCTTTAGAATTAGCATGACACTTGGTAGTTTTATGCCTAAAATTGCTGTGCAGTGTCTTACATTATCATTTTACTGAAAATATCTTCTATTTGTGGAATATTCATAGGAAGCCAAACAAAGGGGTGATAGTATCACTGTTGAAACCTGCCCCCATTATCTCGCTTTTGCAGCTGAAGATATTCCTGATGGAGATACTCGGTTTAAGTGTGCTCCACCCATCCGTGATGCGGCCAATAAAGAAAAACTATGGGATGCTTTACTGGTATAGTCAACTTCCAAACTCCATAACTGCTATAATCACATTCCATATTTCCTCTTTCAATGAATCTCCTTTATTTTGTTTGTGTGCATTTCAGGATGGAGATATTGACATGATAAGTTCTGACCACTCCCCTGCTGTGCCAGAAATGAAACTCTTAGATAAGGGTGACTTCTTGAAAGCATGGGGTGGCATATCATCTTTACAGGTCTTTACTTTTATTAGTTTGGGCTCATAAACAATGCAGATATAAACCATTTGGAGATAATATGATTTGCTTGAAATTCATATGTAATGGAAAAGTTTACCTGCATATAGATGGATGGCACTTCTGTAAACGATGTCTTCAATTATCAGTCAGACATTTTCGAAAAGAGCGAGATTCTTTTTCTGAAACTTCTACTCTTTGACTTCAAAAAATTCCTATTAGAACTACTATATCATCTTAGATACACTTTGTTTCTGAAGATTAGGGAAGTCATATAGGTCCTTTGTGTGAATCTAGAGTATAAAGATACCTTTTAACCACTGAATACGGAAATACATCTTAATCAACATAAACTTTCTATCAGGAGCTTTCCTATTATACTTGCAAACTGACCTACAGTAGATAGTTGATAGTGTGTCATGCAGAACTGTTGCAGCTCTGCAACTGTTCCTAGGCATGTCAATATTGGCAAATCTGCTGTGGTTTCTCACACAGACTTGGAGAATTAATAACAATCAACACAATGATTGGCAAAATTATCAAAACATACTCGTCATAATCTGTTTGAAATACTCTAAGGTGTTGTTGGTATTATGCAGTTTGTTCTACCTGCGACATGGACATATGGGCGTAAGTATGGAATAACATTTGAGCAGTTAGCTTCCTGGTGGAGTGAGAAGCCTGCCAAACTTGCTGGTCTAACAAATAAGGTATCTTGTGGAAGTATTTCAACATTACATCTACTGTCAGGCATTGAACAAGTTCCATGTGTCATTTTGCTTTAATTTTGAAAAAAGTTGATGTCAGATAAGGCTACTTTAATTTGTTCCATTTTTTATGATCCATACCAAGTTTTGGATCCGCTGCAGGTTTAGTTGCTGTAAATTCTTATGATAACTTCCATATCTTGGTAGCTTGTATTTGATTATAGTTCTTATGCAGGGGGCAATCACTGTAGGGAACCAAGCAGATATAGTTGTCTGGGAGCCAGATGTGGATTTTGACCTAGATAATGACTACCCTGTACATATTAAGCATCCTGTAAGTAAACTTCAAACTAGTAATTCAAAGTAGTTTCTCTTACCTGATTTGTGTGTGCAGAAATTTTGATTTTTTATTAAACAGGAATGACTACTAGGAGACATATTTTAATGGTTATACTCGATAAAATAAAGTTAAGAATTAGAAGTAAATCACCTCTATTTTGGAGTTCAGCTGGCAGATCATTCGCATGAAGTGACTAGAATCAAATCGAAATTTTGCACGTGGAGCAGTGCCTCGCTTCTGTTTTTGATTTATGAAATGTTGTTTGTTGTTGTTCTTATTTCTTTCTCTTTATTGGCAGAGTATTTCTGCATACATGGGATCAAGACTCTCTGGGAAAGTTTTGGCAACCTATGTGCGTGGAAATCTTGTATACAAGGAGGGAAACCATGCTTCTCATGCATGTGCTCTCCCAATTCTTCATAGATAGTCTACGAGTCTATTGGTAAATCTACCGCTTACAGTATCATCCAAATTCATTCTCCTATGCAATGTTGTTCTATTTTAATCCTCTTTTACCACCTTAATAGCTCTATTCCTTAATTATCTCCTTCAAACTGCAGTCTTACGGTTCCATGTTTTGCATAGGTTGTCCCTTTGACATTCTTAGAGACGACCACATGGCATGGCATGGCATGTGGATGGAATTTTGATAACTTCGTCATTCAGATCAAGAACAAAACTTGCACGGATCCAAGTTGTTCATCTTCTCTTCTTTTAGGTGCACAGCAGGGCTAGAGTGTGTATATAATCTGTTGCAGGCCCCTAGTTCATTGGATATTTAACTCTGTAGAAAAATAAAATATTTCAGTTGAAGCTGAAAGCTCTTGGTTATGTTTATGTACACATTTCTCTGCAATCTGAATGCATATACAAGAATCAAATTCATCTCCCTTATCACAAATGCCATGAGAAACTAACATCAAACTAAATTTCGTCTCATCAGAAACCAAAGCCAGCAAAACACAAACAAGCTGTGGCTTCTGTGGTTTTGTTTTCTGTGCCATCTTTTCTTGCACACACTCATAATACAAATTAAAATTAACAAAGAAAATTGTGGGAGGCCAGGATTCAAATTTAATGCAAAAGCATGAAGTTATTTCTTTCTACTTGCGCAAGTTCAGGACGCCACTTTTTGTTAGATTCTAATATAACTTACGTTCCATTCATTTACACCAAATAATTAAATACATAAAAGGAAAAAAAAAAGAAACATACAATTTGATGCACAAAATATTTTTGTTCACTCGAGAATTGGCAAAGGAAGCATTATGCAACTTATTCTGAGCATTAATAACTCAATTTATGGCTCGAGCTCGTAATCCGCAGCTCATGGTGTTGCGGTGTACTAGACACAGAAGATCCAAACCCACCCTTCCCTCCATTTTAGAGTAACTGGATAATGCACCCAAAGCTCGGCAAAAATTCAAACTTTATCTTCAATGAATCTCTGCAAATTCAACAATTTCTTCACCGTTCATCTTCCTCCACCTCACAGATCGCTCTGTAACCGTCGTACAACTCGGTTTTCGGTACGCTTCTCATCCGAGTCAACTCACAGAGTCAAACTCGCCGAGTCACTGCAATCCGAAACCCTGAAGCTTCTAGAATGGCCCGCCGTTTGTCAGCAGCTCTCCGCCTTCACTTCCACATCCATGGGACTCGCCGCCGCACAATCTGCTCGGATTCCGGTGGGTAAAACTCCTGAAGAGAGCAGTAGACTCCTCTCTCAGACCTCAGCCGCCGTTGCAGTTCCTCGGCCGTTGGATTTCTCCGGAATTGAGGATGTTTCTTCTATTGTTGATGCTGCCGTTGCAGGAGGTATATTCTCTATTCGTGAACTTTGCTCTGTGAAACGGACCTTGGCAGCGGCGAGATTTTTGCTCCAACAGTTGGAGGAGATTGATTTTTCTGAAAGGTATATTGCTGTATTTAATACTCTACTTTAAATATTGATACACGGATTTGTGTGCGTGCGTTTTTAATTAAAATTTTCTCTCTTGTTTCTTACAACATTCCATTATTTTGTTTGTTGTTTACATTGAAGTTACCCGGTGTTGGATTATTTTGGTACAAAGAACCTCTGATTTTGGATGATAGGATGATCCCATGAGATTCAAGCAAATTGCAATTTAAAATCTGGGATCAGCTAGCCCATGGGCAAATTATTCAAAAGCTAAACTTGTCTCTATAGTCGGGCTTTAGCATGCACCATAAATTTAACTACCAAAGAAACTAGGGTAAACCAATGTGATCATGATGTTGCGATGGCCATTTATCTGTAAAAACAGTTTTTTATTAGCTCAAAGGCCTTGGGATAACTGTTAGTTACATTTTTTTTCCTAGAATTGCAAAATTGTGGTAAAATTGACAATAGTTCTGGATTTGGGTCTAAAGAACTGCTGAATAAGGTTTTATCCAAAAATATATCAAAGAGGTTGGTGGCTGTCTCTCTGGGAAGTGAATAAATGAAAAAAATAAGAGTTGAAAGATAGTTTATCTGATGAATATCGGAATGAGCACTCTTGCAAGAGAATTGTACGGAAGTGGTAAATATGGTCTTATGGATATCTTCTCTCATTCCTTTCTTGAATTTACACAATGCTGTGGTGCTCTTTGAAAGATTATTAAAAATGTAGGCTTCAAAGATGAATTCAGGTTGAGTGTGCGCCCTTTATTTGCTGTTCCTCTGAGAATGCCTTCCTACTCCCAATTGCAGTTAACTCAAAATGGCGAAGCATGTCTCATGTGGTAGTGATGGATTCTCATGAAGTGCCATTTAGATAGTATTGAGCAGTTTCATTAGAATGTCTAATTACTTTCAAACAGGTACTCTCCTCTGAAGGAAATTCTTCACAGTTGTGATTTTCTTGTGGAATTGGAGCAAAAAATAGAATTCTGTATTGATTGCAGCTTTTCAGTAATCCTTGACAGAGCTAGTGAAGATTTGGAAATTATAAGGTCTGAGAGAAAGAGGAACATGGATAATCTAGAATCGTTGTTAAAGCAATTATCAACTCAAGTTTTTCAAGGTGGAGGATTTGACAGGCCTTTAGTGACCAAGCGCCGTTCAAGAATGTGTGTTGCTGTCAGAGCTTCACATAGATCTTTGCTTCCTAATTCCGTAATCCTAGATACAAGCAGTAGTGGATCTACATACTTCATGGAACCTAAAGAGGCAGTTGAGTTAAACAACATGGAAGTTAAACTTTCTAGTTCTGAGAGGGTTGAGGAGCAAACTATTTTGAGTTTGCTTACATCTGAAATAGCGGAATCTAGTATGAAAATTAAACACTTATTAGATAAAATATTGGAAATCGACCTTGCATTTGCAAGGGCTGCTCATGCTCAGTGGATTGGTGGTGCCTGTCCAGCTTTAAGTTCAAGAAATTGTAACATATCCCAATCTGAACATTTATCTATAAATGTAGAAGGGATACAACATCCTTTGCTTCTTGAATCCTCCTTGAGAAACTTCTCGACTGATGTGTCCCCAAGATCACCTGATTTGGATCAAGGAAATGGTGTCATGGATTTTGAAACAAAAGCTCATGCGCATTTCCCTGTGCCCATTGATATTAAAATTGGTCATGAAACAAAGGTTGTGGTCATCTCGGGCCCTAATACCGGAGGCAAAACAGCTTCAATGAAGACTCTAGGACTGGCTTCTATGATGTTGAAGGCGGGCATGTATTTGCCTGCCCAAAATCAACCACGGCTTCCATGGTTTGATCTCATTCTGGCAGACATTGGAGACCAACAGGTACTTGGTTTAGTTGTACTCCCTTCTTCCCCCCATCATCTATCTCAGCTGTATATCTTTTTTAATCTAACCTGGTCAGAAATTCCTGTCCTCCTTCATCGTCTTGTTTGGTTTTTGCTCGCATCATCTATCTTACTAATTGAAATTTTATATTTTGCCTGCTGAAGTCTCTAGAGCAAAGTCTGTCAACCTTTAGTGGTCACATTTCACGGCTTCGTGAGATTCTGGAAGTCGCTTCTAGAGAATCTCTAGTTCTTATTGATGAAATCGGAAGTGGGACTGATCCTTCAGAAGGTGTAGCACTTTCAGAAAGCGTACTACAATATCTCAAGTACAGGGTTAACTTAGCTGTTGTAACTACCCACTATGCAGACTTAACTCGCTTAAAAGAAAAGGATAATCGGTTTGAAACAGCAGCAACAGAGTTTTCCTTGGAGACTCTACAGCCTACCTATCGGATTCTCTGGGGTAGCATGGGGGAATCAAATGCCTTGAATATAGCAAAATCAATGGGCTTTGATGAAAGAATAATTGAACGAGCAGAATTATGGGTGAATAAATTGACGCCAGACAAGCAGCAGGAGCAGAAGGGTTTACTTTATCGGTCACTAATTGAAGAAAGAGATAGACTAGAATCTCAAGCAATGGAAGCTGCTTCTATTCATTCAGATATTATGAATATTTATAATGAGGTATCTTTCTGATACTTTTGTTGGGGATTTAGTCTTAAATCCCATTCATATATCCGCGGTACAAACTCAATGAACTTACAGTGACTGCCAAGTGATTAGCTGAATCTTGAAGTTGGACAATTTGATGTTTGAATAATGTTTTCCTTTTCAAATAAAAACCTCCTAGAGGTGGCTGGGTCCTATAGTAAGATAGTGAAAAAGGAAACAGAATGCTGAGGGGGGCGGAATTGAGTAGACCTGAACCTTCTCATGAAATATCATTCATCTGAGAGAAAGAAGGACCCAATGTCTTTGCTATTATAGAATGTGTATAATAAAAAATTGTGGCTGATATGACATTCAAAAAGTTATCATATCCAGGTGGTTTCTTGATCTTCTATCTAGGTTGTGTCCTAAAGTAACTGAAGGTTAATGTTGACTTGATTGCGTATATCTTAATTTGTGTCTGTGCATCTTTTCACGATGATCCTCCATATGAAAATTGTCGTCGTTATCTACAGCAGAATCAAGATGAAGTTGCACAATGTCATTCGGTTTCCTCAATTCTGCTATGTATTGCTCTTTTTTTCTCTCCATTCTGTTTGCTTGAACCCAGCTATGAAAATTCCTTTCAGTTGTTTTTGTATTAACTTCTGAACTGATATTGTTTTAAGTTTCTAGACGTGCTCTTAGTTCTGTGTTATTGTAGATTTTATTTGGTTGTTGCCTGTTGGGGTATTACCGTATTAGTAAACTCTAATCCATTTGTAGGATTTCACTGAGTATGTTGTTTTTGTTGTTTGTAAACTCTAATCCACATGGTTTATAACTTCAGGTTAAATATTTCTGGTTTAACTCACTTGACATATTAGCAAATCATCTTTCTATGCAGACATAAGTCGTAAGATTTGTTTTGGGGAAATGCTGTCGAACGACCTCATTAATATTGTTAACATTACTTAGATTTCCTATAATCTTCACTATTTTCATTTTTTCATGCAATAAAGATCAACAATGAAACACAAGATCTTGATGTACGTGAAACAGCTCTCAAAGCAAAGGAAACACATGAAATCCAACAGGAAGTGAGAAATGTGAAAACAGAGATCCAAACTATAGTAAAGCGGTTTGAGAGCCAACTCAGTAATGTAAGCGCTGACGAGATTAATACACTTGTAAAAAAAGCAGAAGCTGCTATTGCATCGATAGTTGAAGATCATCAGCCTAGTGAAGATTCTCTTGTCAGAGAAATAGGCCAGAGCCTTTACACACCACAGGTTGGAGAACAAGTATATGTGAAAGCGTTTGGAAATAAGTTAGCCACTGTGGTTGAGGAACCTGGGGATGATGCCGATATCCTTGTTCAATATGGAAAAATCAGAGTCCGGGTGAGCAGAAGCAGTATAAGACCCATTCCCCCTGATGCTTCTTCCAGTGCAGCTAACTTGAAACCCCAGGTTTGCAGACTCTTAGAGTCTTTCTTCTCTCCCCCTCTCTGTCTTGCTTGAAGTAAAAAATACACACATAATAGACACACACACATGGGAACGTAGCCACTGGTGCCAGTGAGACCATGGTGATTGAAGGTGGTAGACCTAAGAAGGGTGCTTCCAAAGACCTACAATCTCTTGAAATCATGCAAAATTTAGTGAAAATTAGGATTAATGAAAGAAGAAGATCAATATACCTGATACTCCCAATTACTTGAAATTGAGGTTAGTCATGTTGGTATGTTACTTGAGCTCCAGTACTAGAAATCTCTTAGTCTTATAGAGATTTGTACACCAACAGAAAATGTAGCAACCTTCTAATGCTGGAAAACGTATTTTTTTTCAATATAAGATTTAGATGGATTGAAAATGAAGTGACACAAATTGTTTTCAATTGTATGCATGTGATTTTGAAGTGTATGTAACAGTGAGGTAACTCAATACTGAACTTGGAACGTATAGTCCTAGCTTAGATAAATGAATGTAGTTGCATGCTTCAGTAAAGACGAGTATCTAGAGATTTTCATGTGAGCTGGGTTGCATTTCACATATATCTGGTCTACTACTCATGCTTTGCTGTCTCTCACTTGCTATATAATATGGAGAACGGAAAAAAGTTAATCATGATCAATGATATAGGTTCAGCGGATCAGGAGTTTCAGGGACCTTGGAAGTCTATCCGAAGCAACCAAAAATCAGCAGGATTCTTATGGCCCTGTTCTGCAGACATCTAAAAACACAGTAGATTTGCGTGGCTTGAGAGTGGAGGATGCTTCCCACCAGCTCAAGATGGCCATTGATTCAAGAGCACCTAATTCTGTTATTTTTGTTATTCATGGAATGGGGACTGGGGTCGTAAAAGAATCTGCACTTAAATTACTAAGAGATCATCCTCGTGTTGTTAAGTTTGAACAAGAAAGTCCTATGAATTATGGCTGTACAGTTGCTTATATCAAATGAAAACAGTTGGACCAAAGTAAAACTAATATACACAAATTTTCCAAGAGATCATCACCCTTGTGAGTTTATTTGCTCTTATTATAGGTTAGGTTATGTTTCTGAACTACATATGTTCCAATCACCACTCGATATATTAAAAGGGCAGTCTGGTGTACAAAACATTTCGCGTATCCAATAAGTTAAGCCTAGCTCATTTGTCTGGTAACTTTCAACCCCCCAAAAAACCCAATACCATTGTTTTCTACTAATGGTTTTATGATTTCTTTTGCGTCCCACAGATTTATTAGCCTTGTTTCCCAAATGATGTCTCAATCGTTAATCACATTATTTTCATATCTCTTCCCTATTAGACTAATACAAGAAAGTCCTAATGCATTAAAGATACCTTGTCATGTCCACCTCCATAGAAGGAAAAAGAAGCTCAAAATCAATTTCATCATCACTGAATGAAATGAAAGCTTGAAAAAGACCCAGGCCATTATTAGTAATGCGTCCCATCTAAGACTGATTCATTCGCATAGACAAATCATATTGGATGAATTATTCAGAAGAGTCCAATTATGACTGCTTCTCGAAGTGCGTGAAGTCATTATACGCTGCTTGTTTCAGCTTTATGCATTTAGACAAAACTTTCTTTTCTTTCTTCTCCCCAATATATTCCTAATTTATTTAAAACAATATATCATATTTTCTGGAATTCCAAAACCATGTTCCAATTAGTCTATTCCCATCAATAAAAAGAAACAGATATATTTGTAAAACAAAATTTCCCCTAAAATAAAATATTAATTATTGGTTAAATAAAGTATTAATAAGTGCCATCTTGAACAATGGACAGATGTGACAGATGTACTATCATCATTGTTGATGCCACGTCAGTACTTTGTTTTCGGTTACAACAGTCATTCGGATAAGCATGTCAGCTGCAAGTCTTGCCCTTAATATTTTTTCCGTTTCAATTCATCTAATTAATTTGACTTGACACGAAATTTAATTAAATTTTTTTTAAAAAAAAATGGGATCTAAAGTGGGGCATATTTGTTCATATAAGTAGCATGATAATGTTCTTGCTACTGGGGTTTTATGGTTCTTGAAAAGTTTTTAGCTTTGGATTCTTGAAGAAAGTTTCTAGCTTTACTTGTCCAAACATGTTGGCTGTATTTGAGCAATCCATTGGGAAGCCACCACCAGAGCTGAGCCTTCCTAGACTGAAAAAGGAGGCTAAAACAAGGGAAGAGATTGCAGAAAGTTTCAAATCATGGAAGCCAGACTCAACTTTTTACCATCTTTTCAATGGGAATTTCATGGCTTTCTCCCATGGAAATGAAATCCCTACACATCCAAGGTATTAAAATTTAGTAGTGAAACTAATTTCTTTTTTTACTTTTTTCATATAATTATGATAATGTATGGATCAGTTTGTGTGTATCTTAACTATTCCAATTGAGTACCTAGCTTTTAACACTGTGTACCAAAGCTTAGGCATCTAGATAGCAAGAGATCACAACAGTTTTTCTTGGTTGTGCTTGGATTTGTGTTGTTCATGTACAACTTTTGCTATATTTCAAGATTAGATCAATAAACAAGCTGACTAAAGGAGGTTGTTTTGTTTAACATAGGTCTATTGTGGTGATGGATGATATTTTCTGCATCTTTTCTGGTGGTTTAGACAACACCTTTGATTTGAGGAAATATTATGGTCTTTCAAGACAAGCTACAGAAGCTATGATAATGGTTGAAGCTTACAAAGTTTTAAGGGATCGGGCGCCATACCCTCCTGATCAAGTCATCAAAGAACTTGAAGGCAAATTTGCTTTCATTCTGTTTGACTCTAAAGCTTCCACTCTTTTTCTTGCTAGGGTGAGTACAGTATTTTCTCTTTATCACAGAATTGATCCCTTTCTTAGATCATTGAGCATTCATATTAACCATTTCTCCTATTTTAAGCAAATTAGAGACCATGATCAACATAGCATTTCCAGAAGAGTTTAAGTTATATGCACTGACGATATAAGGTTACTTATAAGACAATCATAGGAGAACCTCTATGATACTAACATACTCTCGCACATTAAAACTTTATTGATGGTGGAAAAGAATCTTTATGTTATCAGTGTATATAACATAATCCTTTATTAGAATAAACTTGATGTTTCACTAATTGACAAGGTAGGATCGAGATGGAAGCGTGCCATTACATTGGGGAACTGCTAAAGATGGGTCATTAGTATGTTCTGATGATTCAGAATTCATACAAGCTTCTTGTGGGAAATTGTATACCCCATTTCCTCCAGGTTTCTTAATCAAAGCCTCTAATTTTAATTCAGTGTTTTTTGATATCAAGCAGAATTTAATGTGTTAAAGCTGATTGCACAGGGTGTGTCTTCATAAGTGACACTGGGCTAATAAGCTTTGATCATCCAATGCACAAAGTAAAAGCAATTTCACGCGAAGATGATGAAGGACATGTCAATGCTGTGATTTTCCAGGTGGATTTGTACACCAAGCTCCACAGCATTCCACGCCGGGGAAGTGCTTCAAATTGGGCTGGTGCCACTACAGTTGAATGAGACTGTAGGCTTGAAACTTTGACGATCTTCCCAAGTTGAGTCATGAGTGTAATAATGTTAAAATCACAAATGGTATGGTACTTATGCAATAATCTGAAATCATATGTTGCTGCAATAATTCTCCATCACTAATCTACTGTTTCTCCTAAACCTGAGTTCACTTACCTAATAATCTTACGACTCCATTTATGATTTTCGAACCAAACAGTGTGCTTAAGCTTCTACTTCTGTTATTGATGATTGGCTCAGTGAGGTAAAACATGATGAGAGTACTAAGGCTCATAGGTCTAGTTGGCTGGAGCCATTGAGTAGAACGGATTGCGACATATAGAGAAGAAATAAAAAAAAATGCGATCTTACATCTGTTTCAGTTTTTGGAAGTTGCATTAAGCAAATATGCTAAGGATGTTCTCTTTTTTCAGTATAAGAACCCACCATGGTCAATACTAGCCTATCTTTCCTCAGGCTTGGTTGATGAACATAAGCCATTTTTAGATCTCTTTCGTGCAACCAATACATGATTTAGTGTATCCCTTTGGACCAGGCAAATTATTTTGCTTGCTTATTCTTTTTTTACTCGACATATACATATCCCCATGAACTTTTCTTTTAGTGTAATCAAATCAATTCAACTAAAGCAAGTTTTATTAAGTCCCATGTAAATAGGTAACTTCTTAGACAGTGTATACTGTTTTATGGCTGAAGCTACATAACATGATTACATATAAAGTTTCTTTTTCTTGGATTCAGGATTTGGGTGGGGGTGGGTAGGGGCTAGCGTTTGTGATTCCTTCCTCTTGCTGGGGTGGGGGTGGGTAGGGGCTAGCGTTTGTGATTCCTTCCTCTAGCTGGGGTGGGGGTGGGTAGGCATTAGCGTTTGTGATTTCTTCCTCTTGCTGGTGTGGGGGTGGGTAGGGGCTAGCGTTTGTGATTCCTTCCTCTTGCGGCTCTGACTGATGAGAAGCAAACTGTAGAAGAAATTCACCACAATCTTCAGTGTCACACGTATCTGGTCTACATCTGTAAGGTCCATTGAAATGTGATAATCCTGAGATATGGAATTCATTGATTCCTCCACTAGGACTGCTGCCTGGGCATACATAACCACAGCCATTGTAACTTCTACCAGAGTCCTTGGTATCATACTGATCAGAGGTACCAGAACCACCTGCACTTCTGCCACTACCACGACCAAATCCTAAACGTCTACCTCCCCATACAGGAAGGCCTATATCTCCACCGAGTCCTTCATAGTGCAGACGTTGTTGTTTGTTCTCTCGCTTGTCCTGAATTGTGGAAATAGTTTGTAGAAGTAGTTCATTGTTAGAATCTTTGTCACCACTCATGTTTGGCCCTGCCCTGCATCGGTATAGTCTGGTTAAGTGTGATAATCCTGAGATTTTGAGTTCAGTGATTTCTCCATTAGGATTATTAGCAGGACACACATAACCACAAGCAGGGGAGTACACTGGGAAATCAAAGCCAGGTATATAGATAGGGAAACCAAAGCCAGGGACACGTCCACCAATGTCAATGCCAAAGCTACCACCACCACCAATGCCAACACCAAATCCACCACCACCAATGCCAATGCCAAATCCGCTTTGACCGCCTCCACCACCAACAATGCCAAATCCACCACCACTGCCCCTTACTCCAATGTCTGTAGTAACAGGCTGGGCAGAGCATATAGCTAAGCTTATCAAAACCATAAAAGAAATGACAAACCATGTTGGAGCTGCCATTTTAGCTAAGTTTATTTAAGAAAGACTTTAATTTGATTAATGATGATGCTATACTATTACAACACAAGGGTATATATAGTCCACAAGTTCCAAACACAATTTGAGCATTTCCACAAAAGAAGCAAATCTTAGGCCACATTTAAGGTTTCATGTATCAGTTTGTTGGAAACATGAACTTGATGTGAGGAAACCTAAAACAAAATTGTCTCACCTCTATTTCAGTTATGGAAATTACATTTTTGTTAAACGTTTCAATGGAGATCAAGAAATGTAAAAGGAAAAGAATAGAAATACTTATACATAAACTATACACTAAATAATCATTACGATACACAAATATACACTGACTATACATGTCTATATAACGAGGGCTGAATGTCCAAAATTATAACAAATAACTAAAGGTCAGTCAGATGACTACTTTTCGGGATACAATAAAAATATCGCATAAATCGATATATTTTATTAGATCAGTTTATTCCATTTTCTATAAAAGATAATTAATCTTGCCCTTTTAGTATATAATGATTTCTGGACTTAAATGCAGAATAAAAATTAAATAATAAAAAGAAAGATACGATAATTCTAAAGATTGAAATGAAGCAACAAAAAATATACATATGATTTACAGTATTAAGATTTTAAATATGAATTTCCTATATATATTTAATCTAAAAATGTTTTTTGAAACCTTATCTAAAAAGCAAATCTTCCATTCTGCTATCATACATGTCTTCTTCATTTGCACCTGAAACCACTACTGAGACTGCTACTTCTACCTTGTGTTGGCTAGCTTTTGACTTATTGAGCGCTTAGGCTTGAAAGCGCTCATCAAACAAGTGGGCCAAATAAAAGATGGAAAGTGATCTTATAATATTTATACTTTTAATATAATATAGAAAAAAAATATAAAATTAGTACATAATTAATTATCCAAATTCTTGTCGATGTCTTTTTCCATAATCATTCAAAATTCTACAGCCATTTTCATTGTGAGCCAAACTAAAGTATGAATCAAATATTATTACAATAATAATAGAAGTGCTTCACTATTTTAATTATTATAAAATGAATAAGATAACCTTATCCAAAGAAAAAAAAGTACTCACTCATTTAATAAAATTATTGTAGGCAATAGGTGGTATAGAATCTGAAGGTTGTTATAAAATATTTACCGTTTTTAAATATGTTTTTTATTTATTATCTAGATATTCTATATTTGAAAAATATTTACCATTTATAGCAACTGTATTATGTATTAAAAGTGAATTATATATGTAA
>JBCEWC010006949.1:0-22180 GCA_038996855.1 Solanum aculeatissimum | reverse complement strand
TTCAATGGAGAGCATGTAAGCGTAGTGCAATGTTAATTATGTTGAAGAATAGTTTTGGATAGTGGCATTAGGATAACCTAACTTTGTTTTTCAATGACATGTTGCGTGTCATTTTATTTAATTGTGCATCTTATTATCATGATGTGGTACATTTATTTTTCTTGTATTCCAAATGGAATTATCAACATCTTAAATGTAGTTGAGGAGCTAGAATAAATTGTCTTGTAGGCTAAAGTGAATAATCAACATCTTAAATGTAATTGAGGAACTAGGTTATCTTCTGATTCACAAAGGCAGTTTTGTCAGTACGTTTGGTCCTATGAGAAGCCAAAACTTTTTATCAGAAAACTGATTAACCACTTTGTATTAGTATTTTATAAATTTGCATTTCTTCTTTGTTACTAAGCATAAAGGATTTATATGTCCTGTCTACAAATAGTTTTTCTCCTTCAAATAATAGAATTTGCTAACTCAAATATTGACCGCCAATATCAGTGTGCTCTAGTGACTAGGGGAGACTGACGAAGGATTGATCGTTAGTTAATCTAATATTAGCAACTCGATTGCTCTTGTACCTATGGAGAAGTTACTAGTTCTTACAGTATCTAGATTCTTTTTGGTTATTATGTGTATCCAGTCAACTAGTGAGTGGTTTGCCATCATTATTATCTTTCTTTTAGATAAACAGCACAGAAAACAGATCCGTTCTTCATGTTGCACTGCGTGCTCCAAGGGATGCAGTCATAAATAGTGATGGGAAGAATGTTGTCCCTGAGGTTTGGCATGTTCTTGATAAGATCAAAGACTTCTCTGAGAGGGTTCGCAGTGGTGCCTGGGTAATATCTATCATCAAAGAGATATTCATTTAAGCATTACTGCTAAGTTTCTAATCAAGAGGCAATTTTTGATAGGTTGGAGCCACAGGAAAAACCTTGAAAGATGTTGTAGCTATTGGTATAGGTGGCAGTTTCTTGGGCCCTTTGTTCGTACACACAGCACTTCAAACAGGTATGAATACGACCCTAGCATCCAAGCAAATGCTATTCCTTTGTTTTGCTTTCTTTGCTCTCTAGTTTTAGCTAGCCAAATGTTAAAATTTTAAACCTGGCATATTACAGAAGAGGAGGCTATTGAGTATGCAAGAGGGCGCCAGTTGCGATTGTAAGTATGAAGGAATTATTTAAACCAATTCTGGGTTTGAGCAAGTAGTTTTGTTCTAAACTCATTTGGCAGATAGTAACCTTTTAACCACCCTGTATCTATTATCATACATGTAGTGTCCCGCTTTAAATGTCCAGTATTTCTAGTTTATAGAAAAGAAAATGCTCTCTTTCTGAATTGTGAGAATAATTACATTTTACATTTCTTTGTGGTTGCAGTCTCGCAAATGTTGATCCAATTGATGTTGCCAGAAATATAACAGGCTTGAACCCTGAAACAACTCTAGGTGAATTAATATTTATTGATGTTATTTTCCTACAAATAGAGAAATGTAAATATATTACACTTATCCTTGATAATATCTTCTTGTCTTGCTTGAAGTTGTGGTGGTCTCAAAGACTTTTACTACTGCCGAGACAATGTTAAATGCCCGTACCATGAGGGAATGGATCTCCTCTGCATTAGGGTAAGTGTGACAATGTCTACGTCCATCTTCTGACATATTTTATTTACTGTTATACTTCTGGACAATTGGTTTTATTCTGTGTCACATTAATGTGAAGTATTGACAGTCAACTGATGGGACCTTAGTCTGTATCTCTGTCTGAATAGCTAGCCTGAGGTGGTTACCTTAAATCAATTGTGCATGAAGTTAGATTAACCTGCTTGACTGTCCCGGTTCTAACAAAACCCACAGCACCCATCCAGTTAAAGAGAATGTTGGTGACTTCACTTCCATCTGGAAAGATATTATTCAGTTTTGGCACATTGCTTTCTACCACATCGTTTCAAACAAAGTTTTACCATAACACTTGCCAAGGTGATATCAGGCTACATAAAGAGAAACCCAGGTTCATCTTTACGGTACACATTAATTTAACCTTTTTATAGAAGGCACATTAATTTAACCTTTTAGTTACATATATATCTTTAGTCCCTTCTTTGTTGACTTATCCATTTCTGAACGCGTCTTAATTTGGTAAGGAAAGCCTGATAATTTGGAACGATGATTGCAACCCTATTAAATTTGACAAATTGGTGTTGCGACAAGCAGAACTACAATTTCAGGATTCGAAGGAGACAAAAGACAGTGAAGAAAGTGACGACCATGGAGATAATTATGAAGATGCATGATGGTCATTAAGGGGGGATGAGGCGAAATTGTTAGAAACGGGGGGGAGAGGGACATGCATACGATGATAATAGTTGAGGCAGATGCTGATCGTGTGGAGGAAATTGAACCTCTAAACTCACTGGACATTCAGGAGGAGAACGACAGAGACATGGACACCACTCTCTAGGTGCATCAAAATATAATTGAACTGAGCAAACAATTTGGGATTTGCTTTAAGGGGTTTGAAAAAGAGGCGGCGACTCTTTTAAAAAAAATTGATAACAATAGGCACGTAATCAGACGAGGCAGAAAATGCACAACAATCTGCAACCAAGAAGAAAGGCAGGACAAGCCCGATGCACTAAAGCTCCCACTATGCACGGGGTTCGAGGAAGAGCTCGACTACAAGGGTCTATTGTCTGCAGTATTACCTTGCATTTCTGCTAGAGGCTGTTTCTAAAGCTTGAACCCGTGACCTCCTGGTCACATAGCAACAACTTTACCAATTACACCAAGGCTTCCCTTCAATCAAGAAGAAAGGCATGAATGAATTAAAAGGGTTGGTGTTTGATATGAATTTTAAAAGCAATGGTGGTAGAAGCAAGGGGAATGGAGATACTAACATGAATTAATGATGTTAAAAGTGATTTCATGGAATGTTAGGGGATTAAACATGAGCGAGAAGCAAATGGAAGGAGTGACTAGCAACCTCATTCACAAATGGAAGGCAAATGGAAGGAGTGACTAGCAACCTCATTCACAAACGGAAGGCAAATGGAAGGAGTGACTAGCAACCTCATTTACCAATTACACCAAGAAGAAAGGCTTGAATGAATTAAAAGGGCTGGTGTTTGATATGAATTTTAATAGCAATGGTGGTAGAAGCAAGGGGAAGGGAGATACTAACATGAATCAATGATGTTAAAAGTGATTTCATGGAATGTTATGGGATTAAACATGAGCGAGAAGCAAATGGAAGGAGTGACTAGGTACCTCATTCACAAATGGAAGGTTGATTTTGTGTTTTCAGGAGACAAATTAGAAGGAAATATTGAAGATAAGATTAAGCAATTATGAGGGAAGAGTGTTAAATATGCCTAGTAGGAGGCAAGTGGTACAAGGGTGGGGTGGGTGGCTGGGGAGAGATATCTGCAAATTCTCTTTCAAAGCTCAGGAATCCCATCGGTACATGAGTGGGGTGGTTGCTCCCAATTGCATCAGGGAGAGGTAAGAAGTGTGGGAGGAGGTAGGAGTTGTTAGGTGTTTGTTTATTGACCCTTGGGTATTAGCAAGAGATTTTAATGTGGTTAAATACTCACCAGTGAAAAGGAGTTGCATCAGAAGCACCACAACTATGACTGAATTTGTTGAATTCATTGATGATATGGTGGCGGGACATCTCTCTCAGACTTTGCTAAAGCCTTTGAGTTGGTTATTGCTAATGCATATTTCCTGAAGAGGGAAAATCACTTGGTTACCTTTCGTTGTGCGGTAGCTAAAATCCAAATTGATTACTTACACTTTCGGAAGGGTGATTGAAGGGTTTGTTAGAATTGCAAGGTTAGTCTGAGTGAAAATATTTTCGCTCAACATAGGTATCCAGTAATTGACTTAGAGATTAAGAGGGGTAAGAGGAAGAAGGTTATTTATGCTCAATCGAGGAGTAGATGGGGTGGCTTAACTCCTACCCTTTTTCGGGAGATGGGGGAAAAGTTGAGTAGTTTGGGGGCTTGGAGTTGTAGCGGAGATGTGAACACTATGTGGGACACTACTGCTGGTTACATTAGAAAAGTAGCTACCGAGGTACTTGGGGTTTTGAGAGGGACATTTGGTGACATCAAGGTGATTGGTGGTGGAGTGGAGAAGTTCAAGGCAAAGTGAAAGCTTAGAAGATTGCCTATACGAAGTGGTTGAAATGTAGGGATGAAGATGAAAAACAAAGGCTTAAGGATATCTATAAGACGGCGAAAACAGAAGCAAAGACGGTAGTGATGAGTGCTAAGACAACAATGTTTGAGCGTTTGTATATTGAGTTAGGTGAAAAGGGCGGAGACAAGAGATTGTATAGGCTCACAAAGAAGAGAGAGAAAAGCTCGCGACGTGGACCAAGTGAAGTGCATTAAGAATGATGAGGGTGAGGTGTTGGTGGATGAGACTTCCATTAAGCTAAGGTGGCAAGCTTACTTTCATAAACTCTTAAATGAAAAAGAGGATAGAGATATTAAGTTGGGTGATTTGGCGCACTCCGAAAGTCATCGAGATTTTGGTTATTGTAGGCGTTTCAGAGTTGAGGAAGTTGGCCGTGCTATTAGTAGGATGAATAGGGGGAGAGCGATCGGACCCGATGAAATCTCGGTGGATTTTTGGAGGAGCATGGTCAAGGATGGTATTGAGTGATTGACTAGGTTGTTTAATGCTATTATGAAGATTGCTAAAATGCCCGATGAATAGAGTAGTACAATGGTTTCATTGTATAAGAACAAAGGTGATATTCAAAACTGTAACAATTATAGGGGTATCAAGTTGTTAAGTCACGCTATGAAGATCTTGAAGAGAGTGGTGGAGATGAGGGTGAGAAAAATAGTGTCTATTTCAGAGAATTAGTTCGAATTTATGCCAGGGCGATCAACTACTGAAGCAATCCATCTTGTTCGGAGATTAGTGGAGAAATATAGGGAGAGAAAGAGGAACCTTTATATGGTGTTCATTGACTTTGAGAAGCCCTATGACAAAGTTCTGAGGGATGTCCTATGGAGATGTCTAGAGGCGAAAAGTGTTTCAATGGTATATATTAGGGGGATAAAGGACATGTATGATGGAGTCAAAACTCAGATAAGAACTGTGGGAGGAGACTCAGAGTATTTTCCTATTGAGATGAGACTTCATCAAGAATCTATGTTGAGCCTTTTTCTTTTTGCCTTAGTGATGGATGAGTTGACACAGTCTATCCAAGAGGAGGTGCCATGGTGTATGCTATTTGCAGATGACATAATACTAATTGATGAAACTCGGGCTCAAGTTAATGATAGATCGGAGGTTTGGAGATATACTTTGGAATCCAAAGGGTTCAAATTGAGCAAGACCAAAACAAAATATTTGGAGTGCAAATTCAGTGTTGCAAGGGATGAGGTAAACATTGAAGTGACTCTGGCCACTCCACCTATTCCCAAGAGAGAAAACTTTAAGTATCTTGGGTCCATCATCCAGAGTATGGTGATATCAATGATGATGTCACACATCGTATTGGGGCAGCATGGATGAAATGCAGACTTGCCTCTGGAGTATTGTGTGATAGGAAGATACCACCTAAACTTAAAGGCAAGTTTTACGGAATGGTGGTTAGACCGTCTCTGCTATATAAGGTGGAATGTTGGCCAATCAAAAACTCACATGTTCAGAGAACACAGGTCGTGGAGATAAAGGTGTTGAGCTGGATGTGTGGACACACCAGGAGGGATAAGATTAGGAATGAGATCATTCAGGGGAAGTTAGGGTTGGCCTCTGTGGCAGACAAAATGAGAGAAGCGCGACTGTGATGGTTTGGGCATGTGCAGAGAGGAAGTATTGATGCTCCTGTCAGGAGGTGTGAGAGGATGGATTTAGGGGTTACGCAGAGGGGTAGTGGTAGACCGAAAAAGTATTGGGGGGAAGTGATTATACAGGATATGGTGCAACTTCGTATCACCGAGGACATGACCTTAGATAGAAAGGAGTAGAGGTTGGGTGTTAAGGTAGAAGGTTAGAAGGCTAGTAGAGGTAGGATGATGTCGGGCCTTGTGCTATAGTAGGTTAGTAGTCGTGTCGTTTTATATTATGTTGTTATTGTCCGTCATTTATTTTGTTATTTTTATTGTCTCTATATCTTTTTGTTTGTTGTCCATTCTAGTCGGTTCATATCTAGTATTTTCTGCTTTTGGGGTTTCGAAAACAACTTCTCTATCTCTATGAAGTAGTAGTAATCTGCGTACATTTTTCCCTCCCCAGACCCCACTCGTGGGATTTTCACTGGGTATGTTGTTGTTGTTATTGATGATATGGACCTAGAGGAACCAACTTGGGAAGGGGGATCGCTCACATGGTTTCGGGGAGATAACCAGGAGATAGCATAAAAAGTTGATAGATTTTTGAGGACTTGATGACAAATTTAAGAACACAAAATAAGAGGTACTATCTAGAGTATGTTCTGATCATACTCTATGGACGTTAAGGTGTGGAGATTGGGAGCACAATAAATCATATTTCATGTCTGAAAATTGTCAGCTCGAGGCTGATGGATTTTGTGGTAGAGTTAAGGAATGGTGGTCTACTTTAAACACCGGCCAGCCAGTTATATTCTTTCTTGGGAACTGAAGGCTCTCAAAGGTAAATTGAAGGAAAATGGATTAAAAACGATCATGGTGATCTGGAAAAGGAGAAGAATGATACCTTGTCCCAAATTAACACATTGGATGACATACAACAAAACAACTAACTGTGGAGGAAGTATCCAGAAAAGCAAGCATGGTTATGGACTTTGAGGAATTTGCAAAAAAAGAGGATACAACATGTAGTCGAAGATCCAGGGTATTGTTTCTCAGAGGAGGCAAAGAACGCAAAGTTCTTTCAGAGAACTGTCAATGCACATAGGAGAAACTATTACTCCCTCCATTTCAAAAAGAATGACATCATTTCCTTTTTAGTCTGTTTCAAAACCTCTTTCTTTTTTGGCAACATTTAATTTCAGCTTTCCATGTGGCATGTTTTAAGGCCATAAGCTTAAAGGACATTTTGGTACATTTGACATTGATAACCACAAAATTGAAAAGTCTTCTTTATTTTCTTAAACTCCCTGCCAAGTCAAATTGGGTCATTCTTTTGATAAGCTTATGGTGGAAAGGGAATGCATAGAAGATCTAGGGTACATTAAAAGGAAGATCGTATAGTCCTGCCAAAATCTATATGAGGAAAACATTTCTTTATTTTCCTATCGCCTGGAAAGGAATATGTAGTGCTAGAATCTATATGAGGAAACTGAAGAGTGGAGATCAATCTGTAATTTGGTTATGACCATGTAAATTACTGCTATTGTTATCACTAGCTAAAAAAGCTTAGTAAATGAGACATGGTACCTCAACTTTACATCAGTCAGTATATATTGAATGATTCACTTTGTATTGTTGGTATATTGGTCACTTGTTCAGCTATTGTTGTGTATTGACCTGTTCTTCTTTCTTTATGATGTTAGACCACTGCTTATTTCTTTATATTGTTAGACCACTGCTTATTTCTGATGTTTAGTGTCAATTTTGTTGTTACAAATCTTTGCTTGACTTGAAACTCCCTTTTCTGGGAACGGCATTCTTATTTTTTAGACCTCAGGCAGTTGCAAAGCATATGGTTGCAGTTAGTACCAATCTTAAGGTGCGGTCATCTCCTTCACTCATCTTTTTGTGTGTCATTTTAACCACTTCTTGCATTGAAATCATACTTATGCAAATTATTTCTTGCAAACACGTTTTTGTTCTTTTTGCCTTTCTGGGATATACTATCTTTGAGTTTAGTTTGATTTTGATAGTTTATCTTTCTTTAAAACAAAGATCACAAGATTTCTGGCTTAAGGGTTGCAAAACCCTTGACATGATATAGAGTTTTAGATGTTAATTTGACATATATATTATATTTGTAATAGTAGAAGGAAAATTTTAAGTGGTGATTGAAAAGCTAGTTTGACAGAGAAAATATCACATCACATCCCATCAACTTTAAAATATTGATTTTCTAATGATTTTGAATTCTTGGAAGTTCTGAAAGTTTTGTATAAGTGGAGTGTTATTAAATAATTATTAACTTTCCAAGTGTGTCATAAATTGGAGGGAGCAGCAGAATACATCCAATATTTCCTCTAGATAAATTATGATGAAGTACTGGAAAACAGCTTGGTTGTAGCTAAATCAGTCAGTTTTTATCTCGAAATGTAATTGGATCTTGTTTCATCGCTAGGCTAATGACTGTTAGAACTACAAAGTCCTAAAAATAATTTTGTAGAATGTCTTTTTTTTTTTAATCGGTTGCATTTTGTAAAAAGTGTGCATCTTCTTCTAGTTTGTCTTCCAGTTTCCCTTTGTGAATCTATTGTTCCTCCTACAAATTTAAACAATATGTTCCTTATTGGATGTAAGGGCTTTGTATCCAGGGAGGACTGTATAGTTTTATTTAGGTGGTGCTTTTATATTCAAATGTTACTATTATATCTGAAATGTGTATGCAACACAGACATTATCTGTTTTTATTTTTAATTATGTCATTGTTATAAGCTGAAAGACTGGTCAACTCTATTCTGTTGAATTCCATCTGTTATATGGATTGATGAGTGCCTTTTTTGTTGTTCATAATAAAGGATATTAGAGGTTTCTGGTTTAAATTGATCTTCAGTTTCATCACTGAAGATACATTATATATTGGCCCACTATATTCTTTACTAAATGCATCAATTTGTAACAGCTCGTAGAACAATTTGGCATCGATCCAAATAATGCATTCGCTTTCTGGGACTGGGTAGGAGGCCGATATAGTGGTAAGTCTTTTTAAGAGTATCTTGGCAGATGCTCACAGATTTTGTTATCAAATTTCGTTTATCTAAAAATATATCAAAGGATTAGTTATTGAAGAAAAGGAAATTTATCAAATATATTTATTTTGATCCTTGTTTGGCAGTCTGCAGCGCAGTTGGAGTATTGCCTCTTTCTCTGCAATATGGATTTTCCATTGTTGAGAAGTAAGTAATTTGCAGCTACCTTTGCACATAGAGCCTTCACGTTATTTTAATATCTCATGCACCCTTGACATTGACCATACACATCTAAACATAGGTTTTTTAATTGTATACTTTTCTCATGATCGATTTTGATTGACAGGTCAAGTATAAACTGTATCTGCTAATTAGTTGTATCCATAAAATCTGGTCTTTTTAGTTTCATAATCATTATCTCGAGTATATGGTGAAAAGCTAGACTGGAAAGAAATTGCCACCTTTGGTCCACATAGGGGTCATTTGGTGTTAGCAAAAATATAGCATGCACTATTTTGGTATATTAGTAGTACCTTGTTTTATACTATTTTTCATGCTATGTATAACTTATGCTTGTATATGGTTATACACTCTATTGTGTATTAAGGTGTGTATTACTAATACCATAGATTTCTAGGTATTAGTATGCAAGGGGATTTAATGCATACATTAGCATGGTTAAAGTTACGACTCAATTGCCTCTAAAAACTTTTTTTACATCTTTTCTACCATATTTGTGGAGGGTTTCTTTGTAAATAAATCTATTTATTTAGAAAATAATGCAATGCATACTATTTTTAATACACCAAACCAAACAATGCATAAGAAATATATCTGTATAATTAATGCAAGGATAACTGATACAAGCATTACTAATACACTCTATTTAGCATTATCTTTATGCACTCTACCAAACGAACTTTTAGTGATGGTAGGCTGTACTTTTTCTATTGCATAGTTTGGTGTCTCCATCTCTTAGCTTAATTATTAGGATGTTGCTTGCAACTTTAATGGTTTGGCGGATTAACTTTCTACATCAAGAGAACACTATATGTGAAGCCCCCTTGGTTTTGCTCTTCAGAAGAATTGGTTGTCATAGGGTAGCAGCTTCCTTAATTGTTATGTTGCATGTGATAAGTGTTCTATTTTGCTACCTTATTTTCTTTTGCTTCTCTTTGAACTGCTTTAATAATTTTTTCTGACATGTTCTCTACTTATTAAGATTTCTGAAGGGAGCTTCAAGTGTTGATCAACATTTCCTCTCAGCACCATTTGAGAAAAATATACCTGTATGTCCCAGCTCTAGAAACTTGTGTTTATGTTCTCTCTCATAATTGTTCTGTTCTCTACTTTTCTTATGAACATTAGTGCTATAATATTTATGTAATGTTCACTTGATATACCCCGAGATGTATTTACATTATTAAGTGGTGTGTTCCCCCTTGGAGAGTTCAGAAGTCCAAACTGAGGGGCTAAGTAAAAACACACACTTTACAATCAATAAATACTTTGTCAGATTGTTTGATGCAAATGTATGTGTGTGCTTAAACTGATGTATATCATGTTTACTTGTGTTTCTTCCATATCTTAGACTGGTAGCTTCATTTTATTCCTAGCCAATGAGGTGCTATGTTGATTAAGTTTGCATCTCTACCCAGATATTCAGCCAAGCCTGTACCCTTGATTTGTTGTTGGATTCAATTTTCCGAGAGCAATCAAACAGTTTGTAGCTCTAATTGTGTGATCAGCTGTTATGACAATTGGGACAGTTCAGTGCCTTCTTGCCTGGTCCCGTCTTGCATATTTGCATTCTGATTCTTCTTACCAAGCTAGTGATCTGAAGTTTTCCCTAGATTCTTTTGCAATTACTTGCACCTTTGGTTTTTTGTTTATTCTGCCAATGTAACAACTACTATTTCTCAATCCCGGGCATTATCTGCTAATAGCAACTTTATATTCTGCTTGTCTGGTCAGATGCTTGATTTGCTTATATCACATCACTAAACTCAATTGTTTGATTTAATATCACATCGTTGTTTCAGGTGATTTTAGGCTTGCTGAGTGTGTGGAATGTTTCATTCCTTGGATATCCAGCACGAGTGAGTATATTATCATTTTGCTTGCATCTGGGGTGTCTGGTCGACTCATCAATATCTTAAAACTAAACATTTGATATTTCAGGCAATATTACCCTATTCTCAAGCATTGGAGAAGTTGGCACCTCATATTCAACAGGCATGTTACTCTAGCTTGTTTGCTAATGTTATTCCAGATGGCATACTTAGGTCCTTAACAAAAATTTGGTTGAGTTCAGGTCAGTATGGAGAGTAATGGGAAGGGGGTGTCTATTGAGGGTGTCCCTCTTCCTTACCAGACTGGTGAAATTGATTTTGGTGAACCAGGGACAAATGGCCAACACAGCTTTTACCAATTAATTCACCAGGTAGCATAAATTTCCAGTTCCAACTGTTCATGTTTTTTCCTGAAATTATGTCCATTCTGTACTTGATTTAGGCAGGTAACATGTGTCAACTTCTTCTGGTTCAAGATTGTATTGGCGTTTACAGTTTGTTGATTACATTCTTATCCTAATAATGTTCGACTTAATAAAAATGTAATTGTAGAAGCTTTATGTTGTTAATTTATTGTTCTAGGTGTTGGGATTATGTCATTAATATTTCACGCGAAGAGTCTCTGCAAGAAAAGAGTATTGCTCATTTGCTTGAATTAAGAATCTTTGAAAGCATATTAATATTAATGATATAATATGAAGAAGACCTCTCACAAACTACATACAAGGTTATTAGGAAATTCCATTTACATTCCTGTCCAACAAACTATAGTTTCAGCATGCTATGTAATATATCACGTAAATTAATTTAAAGAGATTTGTGAGTCTTGTTGTCGTTATTAGGTGGTGCTTTGGTTCTTCATTTAATTATTTTTTGGGATGTGGTGGTGGAAGGATGTCAATTTGGAGATTCTAGGGTTGGTTAGCGAGGATGACCCAAAACTCTTTACTTACATCTCCATCTCTGCAAAAAGAGTAACCCACCTCCTCCTCAAACAACCACCCCAAAAGGCAAACTGAAAGAAGAAAGGAATTCCAGTGGTCTATGTGAGTGGAATTAGTCATTTTCTTTTATTCGATGATATTGCCTCATTTTATCAGCCTCCTTACTTTATATCTTTCAGCTTTATACTCTTTAAAGATATCATAAAAGGTACCACACAAATGTTGCTTGGAACGCCATACTTTTCCCTTGAATCATTATTTGTTCTGATTGTTATCAGTAAAACAAGTGCTCAAGTATGTACTCTAGGTATGTTTTAGTTTATACAAAATCATTATTGAATATTGAATACCATCTTCCTGGAATTCTCAGGGTCGTGTTATTCCGTGTGATTTTATTGGTGTTGTTAAGAGTCAGCAACCTATTTACCTGAAAGGTACCAATTCCTTCTACTTTTATATTCTTATTCTTCTTTTTCATATGCTCTGATAAGCAATATATAAAATCTAACCCTCATGTTTGTCAAAGATAGTATAGAAAAGTTATCATTTCCCCCAGAGTTGGTACAAATAACACCCAAATAGATTTTGATTGATGTTATTAAGGAAAATTATTCTTGTAGTTGAGGTGCAAATGGGTATTGAACTAGTTAAGTACTCATGAGTAGGGGTGCACATCATCAGTCGGTTCGGTTTTGATTTTTCTGTTTTGGATTTGTGAACATGCTAAATCAATAACCAAACCAATAAGATATTTATTATTAATTTTTGGTTGATCGATTTTTAGCCCTTAACGGTTTGGTTTTCGATTTAACTCATATGATCATACATACATGATGTTCATAAAAATAGAAATAGTAGCAAGAATAGTAGTCCAATCAAATTTTTGCATTAATGACTTTTGTTTAAGACATAATTGTTTGAATTCCTTCTAAAGACTCATGCAACAAATTGAGGAAACAACATTAATTATATGTCTTTGTCACAATCAAATCTAAAATTGAGAAGAGAGAAAGTAATATTAGTTTATTTAGAGAAGAGAGGAAGTGTCGTAATAGAGAGGGAGTGATTCTAGTTTGTGTTGCCTATAGCCAAAAGTAATACTAAAATTTAGAAAATAAAATTGGTAAAATACTAATGTTACTATTATATAATAAGGTGTAGAATAATAATTTTAATATAATCTTATTAGGTTGTCCGTTTAACCATTAACAAAAATCATAAAATCGGAAATTGAACCGATAACCCAATAAAAAGTTTTACAAAACCATTTAGAAACTGTTAACCCAATACCAATAAACCAATAGTACTTTTTTCGGTTCGGTTTATTGGTTAAATCAATTTTTGCACACGGCTCATGAGATTTTTGAGAAACGGGCAGTGAATGATAATTTGTAATGAGAAAAACTAGGGCAATCGACGAGATATGTGCAAGATTATTCTCTAAGAATTTACTCTTTCTCAAGATTGGCTTCTAGGTATTATTGAATCTTGTGAACTCACCAATTAAATAGATCGTTCGTTGCTAACTGAGATTCTTCTTTACAGTTAATTCAATTTTCATTGGGTAAAATAATGAAGCCGTAGCAAACCCGTGCAAGAAATTGTGATGAGATTTGTTCAAGGAAAACTCGTGCGGATCTTTTCTAACTTCAGTTCAGATTATTCATAAGTACTTCCAATTACTTAGAAGAATTACTAAATATCGTAGATGTCATGCGCCAAACCCGGGGAGGCATGATTGGCACATATGCCTCACTTGACCTATTTATTACATTATTATATTGAGCCCTATTTATAGACACTACATTATAATCCTTATCAAAGTAGGATTCTATATGCTATCGTACTCTAACAATGTGAATAATAAGAAGCTGCAATTGAAATGGAAAGGGCTTCTGGAGTCGAAATGTATATATGGTGGCAATTTGGCTGACTAAAGTGGGAGTTCAAAGTGAACTTTGTCCGTCAATCTCATTCTTTTGTGTTGAAAATTAAATGTGGCCACCATTAATTACACATTCTGCTGCCATCTTCCCTCAATTCCATGTGGAAGTGGTGTGTCAACACCACACCTCTTCTTATCCATTTATTTTTGGGCGGATATCATATTACATATGCATTTGGGTGCTGCGTGGGTCTGTGGTAACACACATAACTTTTTGTCCCGAACTCTGATTGACAAGAGGTTTCTTGTGCTGCAAACTAGACTGGAAAACCTTTAATTTGATAGGTAGTAGACCGTCTAACTCCTTGTAGATTGGGAGATATACTCGCTCCAAGTCAGATCACATGAGAAATTATTTGAAATATACTGTCGTAACGAAACCTTCAACTTAAAGTTTTGTTTTAAGGCTTCCTTTGGCTTCCGACTTTGGTCCATTACTTCGACAACCCAATCAAACACTGAAATTTCTATTAGAAATCCATCGACAAGTTCTAAGTAACTGTAAAACTGAAAGTGATAATCATTACACCATGTCCATCTTTGTCATATGAGAAAATTACTCCGTAGAAGAGAAGTACATTGCAAATAAGAATAAAAAAGCTAGAAAACTTTACAACCAACTTCTCAATCCAAACTATTGTATTTAATTGATCATTTATGGGAACTCTTTGAATTCTCATATCTCCAAGCAAGGAGCCTTCTCTACATCTTCTTAGGTCAAAAGTCCTCCCAAGTCGTGCTTTCCCTGTATTTATACCATGTAGAAGTGACCTTGCACCAAAATACCCTTAATGAACCAAAGCAGGATCACGCGTGCCCAAATTAGCCTGGTACTCATGCTAAGATTAAATCCCAAGACTCTATTTTCAACAGCAGAAAATCAAACTTGCATTGTACAACGTGCCACACAACGCATGGCATGCGGTGCCAAGAGGGATTTCTCAAAACCATAATTCCTGCAGCGCTGATCCAAAATTGCTCTGGCACCTAGTGCCACATGACACTGGACACGACGTACTATGGTAATTTTAGATTTTTTATTTTTTCTTGTCGATTTTTCTCATACACACTTGGTTCTTGACCCCTGAGCTTGACTTCAGTTAATTTCCTTGAACTTCTATTCAGACTTCAAAACTCCATTTCATCTGTTTTTATTCCAAATTAGTTCTTCTACTTGAAAACAAGTCCTACACAATAAAACACATGTATTTAATATGTAATGCTCATAATAGACCAGAATTAATCAAGAAAAGAAGACAGACCAAAAAAATGCTCCCAGACACTCTTCCCAAGACAACCTCCTAGGGACCCTTTCGGTCCTTAGGAATCCATCATTCCGGTGAACTTTCTTTGTCGGAATCACAACCTTTTTTCCTTCCTTCCTTAGTTCTTTCTAACCCATGGATAACATTTTATATTTCAAACTAGGGGCCAAGTCCTATGATGTTACTGAGTCTGGAAGCATGAGGGGGAACTGGTTCGAGTGGGGGCAAAACTACATATGAGGAGAATGAAAAACTGTGTAGGGATGCTCTTTTAGGATATGCGAAAGACTAGGTGAGGCTTCTGTAATTAAAGGTAAGGCCTTTAGGACTTAGAGATGCAAGGAAATTTCTACCTGCATTTATTGCTCCTTGAAATTCAATAAATACGGTAGGTTCATCTCAATTATTACGGTTAATGGGCATGAGCGCTCGGTGATCATACTGCCAGAAAACCCCTTTAATGAGGGATGGGGTGACCTGTCCAAAAAAATTGAAGGTTTTATCATTAAGTTGGCAGGACCTGGCACCGGAAGAGCAGGAAGCCACACGTTTATGAGGCTTAGGGGAGAGGAAAGCTACAAGGAGGCTTTCCAAAAGAGCAAATGGGGGGTTATAGTTGATAAGAGAGCAGAAAATTAGAAAAAGAATTCTTGTGGAGAAGAAGGAATCCTGAGCAGATGCCTGATGGTCAACTTCCCAGAGGCTGACGAAATCCCTTCTCGGAATGATATCAGAAGGTGGGTTGCTCAAACATGGAATGAAATCCATAATGTCAACATTTATGATATGAATGGTATCCAATTCCTTTTTGAGTTCTAGTCAAGAAAAGAGACAAAACATATCATTATGGGCAAGTGGAGAAAGAATCACCAACTTCAATTGGAATGGTGGTCTCCCAAAGCAGGAGCAGTGCAAGCCGATTTCAAGTTCGATTGGTTCTGGGTTCGGATTTTAGGCCCCCCTCCTTACACCTCTGGTCAGACAAGGTGATGAAGCATATTGGGAACCAATGTGGGGATGGTTGGAGACAGAAGAGGAAACCACCCTAAAAAATCATCTCTGATGGGCCCGAATTAGGGTTAAGGGACTAAGGGAGAAAATTCCGGTGGAAATTGAGATTGATGATGGAGACGACACCTTTTTGTTTCCGGTATGGTCCGAAGCTCTGACGAAATTCAAAAGAAAAGACTGGGGAAATCACTTTGATCGAGGTGTCAGCAGTTCCTTGTTTGGGGGAAGCTCTCTGCAGATGGAGAAAATTAGGTCAAAGATGAATGAGAGATTAAGAAAAGGCAAGGGGAGCTTTTGCCCAAAGGTCAAACATGATGGGTGTTTCGTACCGTTAGACAAAAGTGAACATGTGACTTTTGAAAAGTTCTGTGGAAAAAGGCATGTGGAAACCCTGGGAGAGCGTACAGGTCATTTATTTCATTTAAAGTGTAGTGGGGCTAAGCCACTAACTTGGGCCCAAATTTTAAAATGACCTATTTTACAGAACCATTCATTGAGGATATTTTCAATACCTGGGCCTACTTAGAGACTCTCACGACTTTCTCTCCTGAAATTGAAGAATTCATGAGAGAGACTCATGATCCACCGACCAACTATGTAACTGATATTAGCGACATGCTGCGGGTGGGTGCCCTCTCAGAGTATGCGGAGGATACAATCCTTCCCTTAGAGGATGAGAAAAGGGCAAGCACAGAGGTTGATCAAGATTTATACGCAGGAGGAACCCCGGACAACCAATTGGTGATTCTGTAAGAGCCTCTTCCTATTACCAGTGAGGATCCTCTGTCAGAGAAAGCCATTGATGACAGAGCTTCTTTATGGGTGCAAGCGAATGTCCTTAAACTTAGTAGAGTATTTGGCGTTGCCTTTGAAGGATACAATAAGACTGCTTTTGAATTATTTCTGAAAATTGATCAAAAAAGGGTGCTTTTCAAGCAAAGTGTGGGGAAACACAAGGATGACAATAACTCCAATGTTATCCCAAAGGAGGTGAGGAATTTGGCTTTCAATGTGAACTTTAAAGACGGAGAGCGGAGAAGCAGGGGGAGATTAGCAACTTCCAGTCGTCAATGATTAAAGTTGTGACATGGAATGTAAGGAGGGTAAACAACAAGAATGAAAGAAGAATAATTAGAAGTCTCCTTCAACAGTGGGGTGCAGACGTATACATTCTGGTGGAAACAAAATTGGCAAGAGCAGATACAAAGTTGATCAAACAATTATGGTTCAACAGATGGATGGGGGAATTGCATCTAGAGGTTGAAGGGAGAAGTGGGGGCATAACAGTGCTATGGGACAGGAGAATGTGGAAGGATGAACTGGTGGAGGATTCTGGGCAAGCGATATCCTGCAGATTTGAAGGCATTAATATGAACTTTAACTGGTTCCTAAGTTCAATTTATGCTGATTGCAACAAAGTTATCAAAAGGGAATTGTGGAGGGATCTAATCAATCTAAAAGACAAATGCACAAGTCCTTGGTTATTCTGTAGGGATTTTAATGTGGCAAGATATCCCCCGGAAAGATCAATTGGACAGAGGTTGACAGGGGCTATGTCTGAATTCATAGATTGGATAAATGAAATAGAGTTAATTAACCCTCACTTACTTGGTGGACTGTATACCTAGAGAAGGGGTGAAAATCATTTGACTGCCTCCAAATTGGACAAATTTCTTTACTCTCATCATTGGGATGAAACTTTCTCACAAATCAGACAAAGTCTTTTACCAAGACTGGAGTCTGACCACAACCCAGTGATGCTAACGTGTGGGGAGCTAAACTTGAAGAAATCCTATTTCAAGTTTGAACAATGGTGGATGCAAGTAGAAGGTTTCAGGGAGAAGATGGAGGAATGGTGGTGCTCCTTCTCAGTAAATGGGACCCCTTCCTTTATCTTAGCTATCAAACTGAAGTTATTGAAAGGGAAGTTAAAACAATGGGGCCATGAGAATAGAGTGAACTGGAAACAAAAGAAAGAAGAGGTACTTAGCCATATTGCTATTCTGGAACAGATACAGGAGCAGAGAACAATGAACTTCTACAAAAGGTTTATTTATCTAAGGGAGTTTGACGAAGTATCCAGGAATGAGGAGATAGCTCGGAGACAAAGGTTAAGAATTCAATGGCTCAAACAGGGAGACAAGAACACCAAATACTTCCATAGAATGGCCACCACACACAAGATGGAACTCAATTGAAAAATTGGAAGTTAATGACAGGGAGGTGACAGATACTGAGGAGATCAAAGCAGAGATCACTGATTTCTATCAAAATCTATACAAAAAAACTGAGCACTAGAGACCTGACTTTAATTTACAAGGCAATGAAAGTGTTAGTTTGGAGGAGAAGGACTGGTTACGAAGACAATTTGAGGAAGAAAAGGTGGTAGAAGGAATCAAATTCTGTGCCAGTGACAAGGCCCTTGGCCCTCATGGTTTTCTTATGAACTTTTACCAAAATTTCTGGGAGATGCTCAAAGTAGATATCACGAACACCATCAGACACTTCCATGAACTCCAGGTCTTGAGAAGAGCTTGAATGCCACATTTGTGGCTCTCATCCCTAAGAAGATAGAGGTAGTTGAGCTCAGGGACTTCAGACCTATAAGTTTGATAGGAGGGGTTTACAAGATCATAGCAAAGTTGTTAGCTGAGAAGTTGAAGAAAGTAATCAACAAACTGGTTAACAAGCATCATCAGATGACATTCATAAAAGGCAGACAGATCATGGATGCTGTCGTTATTGCTAGTGAATGTGTGGATACTAGAATCAAAGGGGCTGATCCTGGAGTTATGTGCAAGCTAGACATTGAGAAGGCATATGATCATGTTAATTGGGAATTTTTGCTCAATACTTTAAAACAAATGGGGTTTGGTGAGAGGTGGTTGAAATGGATTGAGGTATGTATAAAAACTGTTAGGTTCTCTATTTTGATAAACGGAGAACTTGCTGGTTTTTTTCCATCAGAAAGAGGTCTCAGACAAGGAGATTCTTTCCTTTATGTTTCCTTTTCTTTTCATTTTCCTTTTTTTTTTTCATATCTAGTTTATTTTGCTTATGGGTTTTTGAGACGAGGGTTCCCAGGAAAGTCTCTCTACCTATGAGGTAGTGGTAAGGTCTGTGTACATTCTACCCTCCCCAGATCCCACTTGTGGGATTCCACTAGGTATGTTATTGTTGTTGTTGTTTAGTCATGGAAGGATTGGATAGCATGAGGATGGCTATCCAAAACTCATGGTTGCACGGATTCAAGATTGAAAGTTCCTTAGGGGTAGATATGCGGATTTGTCATTTGTTATATGTCGATGAAACTGTTATATTTTGTGAAGCTAAAGAAGAGCAAATTAGAATTGTCAGAATAATCCTGGTAGTTTTTGAGGTTGTATTAGGCTTGGCAGTCAATTGGAGGAAGAGTTGTATATATCCTATTATGGAGGTTACACAGATCCAGGTACTGACTAACCTCTTGGGAGGCAGAATTGAATAACTTCCAACTGTTTATCTTGGTATGCCGCTTGGAAGTAATCATAAAGAGCTAAGGATATGGAATGGTATAATTGAAAAAGCTTAGAAGAAACTGGCAAACTGAAAATCTCAATATCTTTCCTTGGGTGGTATAACCATTCTGATAAACTTTGTACTATGATACCTTCTTTTATATGGTGGACTATTTGGAGAGAAAGAAATAAGAGGTGCATGGAAAATATTGCAGAATCAGTACAAAAGACTAAAATGGTTTTGTACGAAGACTTTCTTTTTTTGGTGTAAAAAGGAGGGTAGAGGATGCTGGACAGATCTTAGATGTTTTTTCTTACTTGTAAGCTTAGTAACAACAATTCGTAAGTCTAAGCTTGTTGGGCTACTGATGTAAATTTTTTTGTTGGTTGCCAACATTCCCTCATTGTTGAAGAATACAACTTTACCTCTATAAAAAAAAAATGTAATGCTCAGATTCTAGATCAAATACGATTGAAGTATTCAATCATAAGGCAAAATGTAGCTAAAAAATTACGTATCTAGCCTATTATGGTCTCTCATTCCCATTTTACGGAGAGACAAATAAAACATTGACAACTAGGTGACAGTCTGCTTCTTATTCCATTTGCTTCCCCTTCTAATTTTGGGCAACTCATTTTCAGATGAAGTGGTGAGTAACCATGATGAGCTCATGTCAAACTTCTTTGCACAGCCAGATGCCCTTGCTTATGGGAAGGTGAGACACTCCTATTTTTACAATATACCCACCACATACCTAAATGGTTGAAATCCAGAAATAGATCTCATTCAATTGATTATCATTACCGACTTTCTTTGCAGACACCAGAGCAATTGCAAAAGGAGAATGTCCCTGAGCATCTTGTTTCTCATAAGGTAATTCCTTACATTCCTTATTTGATGATATTGTGCTTTACTTAGAGCTCTGTTCTCAAACTCCGTCAATATCTTGCAGACGTTTTCTGGAAATCGACCTTCTCTAAGTATACTGCTTCCATCATTGAATGCGTACAACATTGGACAGGTATGAGATATTAGACATGAAAGTATTTTACCAGTGTTTCTGAATTTTGAGTGACACAGTATATCCTATACATTTTGTTTGTGCCATTGTAAAAGTGGCGGTGTGAAACTCAGTGCTACCTTTCTTGAACTGCATCAATGATTTCAAATGAACTTTTTGTGTCATCAATGCAAGTTTAGTGCAACAGGCTTCCCATTTATTTATTGAGTAGTAGATCCTAGGGGGGAAAGCGTGAGAAGGAAATAGCTTGCTGCATTTGAAAGAGACATTGAGGTGATTCCTTTGAAGTCGATTGATGTTTTATTTTTCCAAATAAATTTTGTCAATGAAATTACCATATAAATTTACAGTGAAAAGCTAATAAATTGCTACTTACAGTGACCAATTGAATCTTGTATTCAGTTATCTTAATCCCTTAAATATTCCATGTGAAGCTAGTCTACGTACATTCCTCCAATCTCTTTTCTTGCTTCTTTACAGTCGATAAATGACTTGATAATACATTTCCCTTTGCTGGTAGAAAGTCCCACGTTAGTCGTTAGGACGCATACCTTTCTAGTTTACTCCTAAAGAAATAAAATATAAATAAAGGTACAGAGGGAGAGAGCTTGTTGCAAATCAAATTCTGAGCCACAAATCTGTGAGAAAACTAACCCATAGATCCCCTATGCTTGAATTATGCGTCTCCTTTATCCCAAGATCTCTGCCATAGTTCTTTGCAGTTGGAGAAGAGGCTAAAAGGGTGGAATAGATATACTTGTATTAACCAAACTAGTGTGTGAGAGATGATTTTTTTCCAGATCACCTTTAATTATAATTTGACAGTTGATGGACTTCAGACGTGTTTGCAACTAGTAGTATCGCCTGTACGATGGTGAGACTCTGTTCATTATATTTTTTCAGACATTTCTTTGTCATGCTTGATTAAAGGAGATTCTTGTTTGATTATGGTGTTTTACCAAGATAATATCTTTCATCTTGAACCCTTGTCCACATTTTTGTGGCATGCTGCAAGAAGTGACAATTCTCCTTGTGTAAAGACACATGCCTCTTCTTCTGATCCCTAATCTCAACTTCCCACAATCATCTTCCCTTTATTTCAGTTACTGGCCATCTACGAGCACAGAGTTGCAGTCCAAGGCTTTGTATGGTGTATCAATTCTTTTGATCAGTGGGGTGTGGAGCTAGGAAAGGTACTTCCAAGAGAACGCCTGAAAATTGTGTAATTGAACATCCTATGATACTAATGTAATACTGGGTTACCTTGTTTATTAATGTCCTCTGCAGTCTCTGGCGACTCAAGTCAGAAAGCAACTTCATGCATCTCGTAAGAAAGGAGAATCAATTGAAGGCTTCAATTTCAGCACCAAAACGTTGATAACCAGATATCTCGAGGTATGACATGATTTTGTTAGACCAAAAGTGGAAAAATTTGTGTACTTAAGAGCCTGTTTGGCTAAGCTTTTAAGCTCTTTTTAGCTTATAAATGTGTTTGGCAATTATTAAAATAGCTTAAAAAAAGTTTAAAATTGCTTAAAATAAGTTAAAAGCTATAAGTTGGGGTACCCCAACTTTTTTTTTCCAGCTTATAAGCTGATATGG
>JBCEWC010006948.1:0-22180 GCA_038996855.1 Solanum aculeatissimum | reverse complement strand
CATTTATAATACATATATATTACATGTATAATTCACTTTTAATACATAATACAATTGCTATAAATGGTAAATATTTTCCAAATATAGAATATCTAGGTAATAAACAAAAAACATGTTTAAAAACGATAAATATTTTATAAAAAAGATTCAAAAAGATAATTATTCCTTTTTTTTTAGCCAACAATATACACTCTAACCTACATTCTCCCAACCCAGTCCAATAAATCCCCAATCCCGGCCCAAATTTTGTTAGACCCGGCCCAATCCCATTTATTTTCAGCCTACACAACACTCAACAACATACACACCATATCTATACCCTACACCTATACACTCAACATCTCACGCGCCCCCAAATCCCCTTTTCTTTCCCACTCTCCTTCATCTTCATTCAGCGAAGAACAACAACCCGGCAACAAACCAAATTGACCCTCAAACATCTAGATTCCTCTAGCGATTCCCTCAACAAATTTCGTACGTACGTGGCCTCCCCTCGTAATCCTCCTACCCTAGGTCATTTGAAAGAATCTCAAACGTGTTGTTCTCTCATATCGATGGCTTGGGTGCATGACTCATGGATGATTCTCAACGGTTTTGGGATTCAAATTTCAAGTAAATCCCTAATTTAAATTCAAATTTTGAATTCAAGTTTGAGCCCTAAATTTCATTTTTCCCATCGGCTTTTCTCCCCATTTCTTGCCCTAATTTTCCCCCCTATATATTCATCCCTCTTCCACGGTTTTGAAGAGGATTTTTCAAACGAGTTTGAGACCCAAAAAAATAGTCGTTTTACTCTAAAAGAGAAAAACCCTAGTCGTTTTTCCTTTTTGAATATCCTAAAAATTTCCAGAAATCTAGTTGATTTCAAAAATTTCTAAAGTTGTAAATTTCAAGTCTTGAAGTCGGAGGACTCAACAAGAGTTCATCTTGTGGTCGAAGTTCGTCGTCAAAGCTCGTTGTCCCGGTTTACCGCACTAAAAAAGTAACATCTGAGTATGACATCTCTATTTAGTTTACTGATTTTTTTGTTTAGAGTTGATTTCGAAGTGTCTTATGGATCACTATCTCGAGTATGCAAAGTTTCTTGTTCGTTGTTGTTGGGTTGCAGTATTTCTAGAGTCGTAGAGTTATATTTGAATTCGATATATATTTTTTAGGTTTGTGTTGTATGACATCACTGTGTTGTGACGATTTGATGTTATGATGTTACCGTATGGGTTCTTGAGATGGATTTTAGAGTCATAGAATCATGTTTAAACTGTGAAGGTTCCGTTTTGATGTTGGTTTCGCGATTATATTCAACCTCAGTTGTTCATAGTCATTCTGCCTATCTGATGTTAAAAGTGTTATTTACTGCATGATATGGTTGTCTATTTAATATGTTCGTCTGTCTCGTCTTAGTTTCAGTTCATCTGTCTGCATATTTATTTTGTTTTAAAGATAGATTTTGAGTCATATCCCTAGTCGCATTCCGCATCTCTGTTTTCAAGTTGTTGTTTTCAAGCATATCATCGTCTTAGGTTGCTGTTTTGACGTTCCATTCAGTATTCTTCAAGTCATTAAATATTTTTAATGAACCATCTATTCGTCTTGATATTAAGTGTGGTTGTCGGGTTGTGAAAGAAATACTTATAACCTCTTTTGTTCATGTCTATTCTTCCTAAATTACTATGTTGCGATTGATTTATTGATGTGTTATTGTTATTATTCAACTGTTAAAATATTTTAGGAAATCATCGAGTCGTATCCCAAGTTGCCAGTCTTGATTTAGCTGTGACGGACTGTTGCTATTCAATCTTTTGTTCGTTTTAATTTTGAGGTTTTCCTGATCAGTAAAGCTTGTAATAACTCACTTCCACCATATTAGTGCTTTTAAAAGTTTAATCTTTGACGTGAACTCTAGTTTTCTGCTAAAATGATTTCAAATTCCTGGGTAGATGTTGTAAAATTATTTTTCCACCTCCATTTTTTTCTTAGATTTTTGCACTAATCTATGACCAGTATTTTTTAAAAGATGTTTCCAGATAATATTTATTCTGTATTTTTCTTAGTTTGTTCTCCTGATTTACTGAATGGTCTTGACTTGTTTATTAATGATATAGTCCTAGCTTCCTTAGCATGTTATACTCTGTTTCGATGATTGGTTTGGTATCCTAAAGATGTTGTCTGTGTCCTTAGATGTTTAAATTCAGGATTTACTTAACCTCTTTCTTGTGCATCTATCTTTTCTATCTGCTCCTCTTTTAAAATCTCTGAGCCTACAAATTAGCTGGTATTTTTTTTCAGTTTAATTCTTTTATATGTTGTGTCTTCATTATTAATTCAGTTGCTGATAGGTTAATGATGTTAGGAGGTTTTTCAATGATGATAAAACTATGTCTATTTTCACTTTAACATGTACTAAATCTCTCTTTAAAATCTTGTCTATCTCAATGCTTTCAAAGGACCAAAATTGCTTGAGTCATGGCACAATAGTCTTTTTGTTTCTGTTCTGTCACTAAGAATCAGGATTGATTTAAAATCTTGTTGCTGCAAAAATTCATCTATGTTTAGCATTGAAGGAATCACTCTCTAGTCGTCATAGTCTTGAATTCGTGTTAAAAGTTCTTGCATTTTAAAACCATCTCTGTTTCTTGCTACGCCTTTCTGTTTCCAGTTGCGAAGTTGGTTGCAAGGAGCCTATTCCTTTTCATCTATTCTTAAATCTTTTTGTCATTGTCTTAACTTTACATGTAATGCGTGATTTAAAATTCGTTAGCTCCAAAGTTATCATCTTTGAAGTTTGAAAGGTTGGTTTATTTCGTTCAAATGTGATTTGTGTTTGGTTTTACCCTTTGTTATGTTAGTTGGTTGTAACAAATATTGTATTCCCTCTATTGTGTTTAGGATATTCAACAAATCATCTTTTCTGTTTCTTTAGTCAACAGTATTTTCTCCAAAATTTGATCCCTCTTTCCTATTTATGCATTATAGTTGGTCATGTTCTATCAATATAAGAATGATTTGTATAGTCTTGCTTGGTGTATACTATTGTGATGGCATTCTGTCTTAAGAGCAAAATCTGTTCATTAGTTTAATTGGATCATGTAAAGTTTGTTTTGGGATTGTTCAAAATTAAATTGTGCCTATGAAGGGAGAAGGTAGAATAAATGTAGGTTATAACCAATGTTTCCTGCCATTGAGTCTATTAAATAAAGTTTTCATGTCGTATTTTACTGTATA
The DNA here is from genome assembly GCA_038996855.1 of Solanum aculeatissimum. Classification (NCBI taxonomy): domain Eukaryota; kingdom Viridiplantae; phylum Streptophyta; class Magnoliopsida; order Solanales; family Solanaceae; genus Solanum; species Solanum aculeatissimum. The sequence goes on along the minus strand of JBCEWC010006948.1, from coordinate 18,958 downwards.
TATATGCACCTTTGTGTTGACACATTCTACATTTGAGGGTTTATAATTATTACTTATTTTTTAATTGTTTTGTTGCATGTGACACTTTTCAAGCTCATTTTTGGGGCTCTACGCCTGCATATCGAATTAATTTCTCGTCCCGTGTTATTTTCGAGTGAGAGAGTAGGTCGGCAGGACATAGAAGAACTGAGAAATACAAATTTTGGGCATGTATATGGGTTGTATACATCCGATATACATCACATATATGTCTGGGATACAGAGGAATACACTTATGTTTAGTGTATATACAGCAGCATAGAAATGGGCCAAAAGCCCATCCTTCTTCAGGCATCAGCAGGGCAGGAGTATTAATGGGCTAAGCAGACTCACTTTTGTTTAGTTTAGTTTAGGACATGTGATAGAAGTTTGGGCCTGCCAAACCCAATAACCTTAGCTTCCTTTTCTTTAGTTCTATTCTTGTATTTATTTGATTGATTATGTTCTCTAACACTAACATTATTTTAGTAGTTTCTTTTATATAAAAAATACACAAATACATGATATTTATAAATTTAATTACTATTAGTCCCTACCATTTAAAAAAATTACTAAAATTCTCGTATTTTGCTATTTTGCTGATACATGATACATATTTTTAAACTATCAGTTAATTTCACTGATACCTAAAAACATAAACAATCAATTAATTATCGATACGTTTTTTTAAAGTTTTCAGTATATTAAAATTGATATAGTCTAATTTTTAATAACTGATACACAAATCATCAATAATTCTAAAATTCTGCGTTGTATCAATGCATATTTTTATGTATCGACGTTTCCTCAAAAATTAGGGATTTTTAGTAATTTTAGAAAGAGCTAGTTTATATTGAAATTAAGCTTATAAAGTATGAAATTTTTATAATTTGTCCTTGTTTTATTTCTTTTGTTAATCTAATCAATTTCCCAAGTTTAACCATTTGTGTTAGTTTCCTATTTAAATGATTTCGTGAGTTGAGTGTTAGTCTTGATTGGTCAAAATTTTTTTAGTGATGGAAATTCTTAAATACCTTAGAATAGTTATTAAGTTCAAACTTGTTTTTTTCTAACTTGAATATTTTCAAAGTTCATTTTCCTTTAAATTGATTTTTCGTAAGTTAGTCAAATTTTCTAATCGTCGGTCAACCGCAATTAAGCAGCTACTTTGAATGATTAATTTCTTCTCAAAGTAGAAATTGAGCCTTTTACCCTTTTCTCTAAAAAATTTAAGACTTTAGGTTTTAAAATTAAAGTTTTCTTGTGGCGATTCCGAAATTTTAAAAATTAATTAAATTACGTTTTGAATTGATTTTCGAAAATAAAATCATTTTCTTAAATTAACAGAAATAAATAGTTTTCACAAGAAATTCAAAATACAATTACATTGTTAATAGTATATCCCAACAATAATCACATACATATATGTCCTTTTGTCTGCTTGATTCAGAATTACTAATTATATTATTTGTATATTTGATAGAAAAATATTTGTTAAGTTATATACATATAACTGTATTATAAACTATATTATTTCTTTAAAGTATTTTTTTAACTTATAAAATTAGTGTTATAGAAAATCGTACAAAGCCATAAACTACTGTGAGTTTTCATAGTAATTATTACTGTATTAATTTACATACCTATTATTGATTTTTAATTATTTATAATCATACCAATATTCAAAAAGCCTCCTTTAAATATTCATATTTCTTAATTAATGTAGCCAAGTATTTAGAATGTTTTGACGTTCTGTTTATCTAATCCTGTAAAAAATTTTCTCTTGTACTTGAAACATGTAATTAAGCCTGGAGTGAATTAAAATTTGCTATTTAATTAATTAAATAATTTATAACATTTTAATGTAGTAAAAGGATAAAATAATAATTTTACTTTGAATATTGAAACTTCCTACTTTTAAAATTTAGTGAACATGTGTTGTATATGTACATCACATAAATAAGTAAAATGGTGCAATAGATATCTTGATAAAGAAAAAAATAATGGGTTAGTGTGTATTTGAGAGATGGATGAATCAAAGTGAAAAAAAAATGATTACAATTGCAAAACAAGAAGATGTAAGCCAAACTGTTGAATGATCTGTGTATAAAAAAATTGAAATTAGATATGTTTTTATAAAGTAGAGGAGTCATAAATAAAAAAGATTAGTAAATAATATTTTATTATATTTAGGATAGAATCTCTCATTATATCATTAGGATTCATTGGTAAAATTAGAAGTACTTTATAATTTTATTAAAATGGAGGAAAAGAAAAAAAAACATTAACTAACCAATTAACTCTTGCTAAATATTTTCAACCATAAATAAATTATATTAAAATTTTCATTAAAAACTTTTGTGGTTAGTAAATTATAGGACTTTTGGTACTAACAGACCCAAAGCAGAAAAAACATATTTTTCTTATTAAAGTATTGGGCTTTTGATATCCTAAATTTGTCATCATACAAGTAGAATTCCTATAAGGACTAACCCATATAAAGAGTTATTATCTCAGGTGGTCATTCAATTATTAGGTTTTTTTTTACAGAAAGTTATTTAATTTTCTTTTTAATTTCAAAATCATTCAAGTAAGAATTTCTTTCACAGAAAGTCACTTAGCTATAAGTTATTTTCACAAAAAGTCATTTAACTTTGTTTTATAGCTCAAAAATCATTTAACTATTGTTATGTCACTTAGGAAGTCACTCAATAATTGATATTTCACTTAGAAAGTCACCCGACCAATTTAAATGATTTTTTTCACTAAATATTTTGTATTATTTTAAACTAATTTTTTAAAATAATAAGATGTTCATTTAAGATTTTATTAAATTGTATTGAAACAGAATTTTTGTTTAAATTAATTTTTTTAAAATACTAAAATACTCACTTTCCAACTTCTTTCCAAATAATAAGATACTCACTTTATCAAGTTTTGTTAAGACATAATTTTTATTTAAAAGATCGTTGTTGTCTTCTATTGTTTCATTGTTATCCTTGTAGTGCCTAAATATTTGAGTTTTTAAAAGACAATTTAAAATAAAAAAAATTATATTTCAACAAAATTTAATAAAATAATTTAAATGGGTACTTTAGTATTTAAAAAAAATTAATTTAAAACAAAAATTATGTTTCAATAAAATTTAATAAAATCTTAGTTTAAAATAAAAAATTATATTTTGGTGAAAAAAATTATTTAAATTAGCCGGATGACTTTCTAAGTGAAAGATTAATTATTGAGTGACTTTCCAAGTAACATAACAATAGTTAAGTGACTTTTGAGTTATAAAATAAAGTTGAGTATCTTTTTGTGAAAAAAAAACTTATAATTAAGTAATTTTCTGTGAAAGAAATCCTTAGTTGAGTAACTTTGAAATTAAAAAAGAAAGTTGAGTGACTTTTTGTGAAAAGAACTAATAGTTGAGTAACTTTCTATGAAAAAAACTAATAGTTGAATGATCATCTGTGATATTAACTCCCCATATAAAGTATTCAAATATATTATACGTAGAATTTAGCATTTAGCAATATTAATCAATATCATAATAGGTTTAAAGTAGAAGTATAATAATTAAAAAATGTTGAAGAGTGAAGGGTGGAAGATTACTTTTACTTAAGTTGTTAGGAAGTTAGTTAGCACTTAAATTAGCTCAAGGCAGTAGCTAGTATATATGTGCATATTCACCTCTCTGTACAGAATTAATTCAATTTTCCATTAATTGAAATAAAACTTCCTTCAAGATTCTCTCAATTCCTAATCTTCTCTCTTTGTCATCTTGGATCTGGATAGCTCATAATATAAGAACATGGTATCAAAACTTCTGATCTTGTAGACATTCTGCTGTAAATCGAGTTGATGATTGAAGTTCTAACTCACAACAATGGCTACCAATGAAATTACTCGCGATGCAGAGCAAATTTCAGTGGAGCAAAGGACTCGAAACACTAGAAATCAAGCTACTAAGTGGATTATCAACACCCATTATTTCTGACACCTTCTGATGGGAGTGACATTCAGATCATCTTATTTCAATTAACAAGTATTGAAAATTATTCAGTATGGTTCAGATCTATGAGAATTGCTCTATTAGAAAGAAACAAGTTGGGAATAGTTGTTGGAACATGTAAAAAGGAAAGTTTCCCAGAAAATCTACATAATCTGTGGGAAAGAGTGAATGCAATTGTGTTATCTTGGATAATAAATTTTGTTTCTTGGAATCTTTTGGGTAGTATCATGTATGCGACTAATGCTCAGTTGGTATGGGATGATTTAGCTTAAAGATTCAATAAAATTGATGGTTCAAGAACCTTCAATTTACACAAAGAGATTGCTACTCCAAGTCAGGGTACTAAGTTAGTTTCAGTCTATTTTTCAAGTCTAAAGAATCTTTGGGAAGAATTTGAAGCCCTAGTGTCCTCACCTAGCAGTGATTGTGAAAAGTCTAATGAATTTGTAGCATACCTACAGAAATTGAAGCTGAATCAGTTTCTAATGGGCTTAAATGACAGCTACACTCAAACTAGGAGTCAGATATAACTAAGAAGTCCTCTTCCTACTGTAAACCAGGCATATTCTATGGTGATAGGGGATAAGAGTCAAAAGAGTGTGGTTGCTACTGCTACAACAGGTGTGTTTGGGGGACATCAAGGAAATGATCAACATAACTTTGAAATGGCAATGTATGAAAGAATTGGTAACACTTAGGCAGCAAAATTTAAAAGGAACTACAATCTTGTGTGTGAAGTGTGTAAGAAAAGGAATCACAACAAAGAAGTGTGTTACAAAATTGTTAGTTATCCATATGATTTTAAGTCTCAGAGAAAGGGTTCAGGAAACACAACATTCAATGCTCATTTAGTGTAGGCTCAGTCAAAATTTGATTAAGGAAATCAGAATGTGCAGGATCCCATCAAATTCAACTATCCTCACAATATAAATGTTTGCAATTAGAACTTAGGGAAATGCTTAGGATCTAAGTCTCAACCAAATATGAGGACAGTCTCACAGAATCTTAAAAGTCATATCTTTACTCAAGAACAATATGAGAAGATCCTAAAGATACTGGACAAAGCTCCTAACAATGAAGCTTCAACACCATCAACTAATATTGCAGGCATTCCTAAGGCCTTTCTTGTTTCTAATGATAATCAAGAATGGATCATAGACACAGGGGCAACAAATCATATGATATCTGACCTTATCTTACTTAAGAAAAATACTGTGGTAAAATTTGTTAATCCAAAAAAGGTATATCTACCTAAAGAAGATGTTGCTTATGTTACACATACAGGAGAAAGTTGCATTTCAAATAGAAGCACTGTACCAAATGTGTTTCATATTCCTCAGTTTAAGTTTAATTTGCTATCAGTATCAAAAATTACCAAAGAACTTCAATGCTCAGCAACTTTTTCCCCTGATTTTTGTATCCTCCAGTATCTCTTCATTGGGAAGGTGAGGGAGATTGGTAAGGGAGATGATGATCTATATTTGCTTTCTCAAGCTAAGCATAATGATATATTGGATACAAGAGTAAGTGTGTCTAATAAAGGAAAATTCAATATAGAGCTTTGGCACAAAAGATGTGGACATGTACCGGTAACAGCACTTAAGAAATTATTTTCTTTTGATGTGCAAAGTGGACATGAGTGTATAGCTAAGTGCATTGTATGTCCCTATGCCAAACAAACAAGACTACCTTTTCCTTCTAGTAGTATACAAAGTGTCAGTTCATTTGATTTGATTCATGTGGATGTTTGGGGACCATATAAGACCCCTACCTTTGATGGTAACAAATTCTTTTTAACAATTGTGAATGACTTTTCTAGAGTTACTTGGTTATTTCTATTGAAACAAAAATCAGATGCTTGTGTATCTTTAAAGTACTTTTTATAATTTGCGAAGACTCAATTTTGTAAAGCTATTATGGCTATTAGAACTAATAATGGGGCAGAGTTTATAAATCATAACTATGAACAATTGCTTGCATCTTTGGGTATAATTCATCATAAAACCTATGCTTACACTCCTCAACAGAATGGAGTGGCTGAGAGAAAGAATAGACATATTTTAGAAGTTACTAGAGCAATCAGATTTCAAGGACATATTCCCATTAAATTTTTGGGACACTGTGTTTTATCTGCTATACATCTTATTAACAGGATGCCAAGTAATGTGATTAGAAACTTATCTCCCTTTGAAAGATTATATGGTAAGAAACCCAATATCAACCATCCTAGATTACATGGCAGCTTATGTTTTGCTAAAATAATTCAAGAACATGACAAGTTAATGCCTAGAGCCAAGGTGGCCATACACATGGGCTACTCAGAGATTCAAAACGGTTACATCTTATTTGATATTGCTAACAATACTTTTTTTGTCAACAGAGATGTAAGTTTTAGAGAAGATGTATTTCCATTCAATAGTCATAAATAAGATTGGCATCTATTCCTAGATACCACTAGTCACGTTCAAGAAGATCATTCTATATTAATCAGGTCTCAAAGCCTAAGTAATCAAGAGGAGGCACACAAATTGAGCTAGGAGGAGCTGTCACCAGTACCTAGTGTAGAACCAGAAGCTCCCTCAGAGATTTCTACTCATCAAAAGGAAATTATAACTTGATGAGTCGTGAAAATATGACTCCGATAACACTTTTAACTTAGAATTTTTGCGAGTTCTCAAGAAAATTTGTGGGTTTAATGTGGAATTTAGTGGTGTTTTTCAGAAATAAGGCTGAGGCATGGATTCAGAAGAGAAAGAGGCTTCAAATAAAGAAACTGGACTGAGCCAGGCTTCACGGGCGTCCTCACGAGCCGTGTGGACCTACACGGTCCGTGGAGCAGTCATCCAGGTGATTTGAGGCACTGCAGGCTGAAGAAAAACAACAAAAAAAGACCAAGTGAGGCTTCACATAAGGCCTCACGGCTCGTGAACACCCTCACGGACCATAGGACCGACCGTTGCCTTGCACTTGAACTTGGCTAGGAGTTACTCTGAGAATTGGAGTTGAACAGGATCGAAGGCACAACCCATGGAGAGGGTCATGGACCGCGAAATAGTACACGGTCCATGTACCCAGACGTGTGGTTGACGGACGTGAAACAGTGGCCGTCAAAGAGTGGACAAAAATGTTGAAGTTCAACTTCAAGGGGAAGTACACGGTCTGTAAGGCATCAGACGGACCGTGAGACGCATCGTAGGCCAACACACAGTAAAAATTCAAGAGGCAATGAAGGATCCAAGGCAAGCCTCATGGACCCTCACACGGACCGTGAAGTTGACCGTCTCTCTGACGTGGGACACCATAGAAAATACGAAGGACCACGCGAAGTGAATGCACACGGGACCCACCACGAGTCGTGTGACGCCTCACGAACCGTGTGTTTGACCTGAAGAGAGGCAGTATCATCACTGGAATTATTTCCCAAGTGAGGTCACACGGACCGTCTCCTAGACCATGACGTGCCTCACGGTCCGTGTAGTTATCGTTGACCATGCCGAAAGCTAGTTTTCCTATTTTAATTCAGCTTAGATTTTAGTTTATATATATATATATATATATATATTTATATATATTTAGGTCATTTTTCATTATTGAGAACTGCGGGAGACAGAATATAACGAGAGAATGAAGTTTTTAAAGAATTTTTTCATCTAATTCGTGGGATTCCATCCATGTGTTCGTGATTATAATCCGTAAATTGGTTGTGTACTAAATTGTAAGTTATAGTTATGAATTCTTTATCTTATTATAATTTGATTTCTTCAATCATGCTAGGCTAAACTCACAACTAGGGTTATGGGAACCATGATAACCAATTAAGATAGGCAAAGTCGAGAGTGATCATCATATACATCGTAAGAATTCTTCAATATAATTTATATTTTAATGAGGCAACGCATTAGGGTAGGCCTGTATTCATTGCATGCCCGAGAGGGATGTAATGATTAGGAAAAGAATCCTATGATAGAATTCAGGGTTGTTAACCTAGTCTAAGTGCTCGAGATCAGAAAGTGAGAGCATCCTGGGGTCTAAAGCAAGGGGAAAAAAGGGTAAACGTTCTAAGACTGGAAGGTGATGAACAAAATATACCTAAGAGGGACTGGAAGGTGAATTAAGTGGTAACTGTTTGCTTACTTTATGTATGTGGTCGCATTCATAAAAGCCTTAAGTTTGAATATCAAAATTGGTGTCATGGGGACCGCAATCCTAGTTTAGCAATAAATTGTTGAACTCCAGTAGTCACTATTACATAGTTATCAATAGAATACTCTTGCAATCTAGTCTTCGTATCACACAAATCCCCATTTACATTATGCATTTTTATTTCAAAAATAGTTATTACACTTGAAACTAAGCGTTGGTAGCTTTATTCTCAAGCATTCCCTGTGGGATCGACCCCAACTCTTGTTGGTTTCTATATTTGATCAACGACTGCTTTACTCTTTATTTGAAGTGTAAATTTGGGCATATCAAATTTTGGCACCATTGCAGGGGAATCCGGCGAAGATATTGTCAATTAATGCTAATTTCAGTGTAATTCTATGTCCTAATTTTACTTTTTATTTTTGTTGTTGGTAATACAGGGGAAAGGTAGTACATGCCTTCCACCCTCAGTACGAGCGAACCATTGATTCCTTACGACCCAGAGTCACAAAGATCCATTTGCAGGATGAATGCACAGAAATGTGATGCGCAAAAGCGACGTGACTTGGCCCTAAATGTGGATAATAGGGGAAACAAAGGGTTGGGTATGCATGATCTTGATGGGGGTGGGGTGAAACTTGCAGCCCCTTCCACACCATCAAGCAGGAGTTAGGCCGCCTGCCCCACAACCGCCCCATGCAATATACGATGATGATGATGGCATCGGGGCTACTGGTGCAATTGTCTTGCCTCCACTGTCCCCTGGTGTGAAATTCACTATCACTAGAACGATGCTTCAGATGCTCACTTTGAAGGGTTTGTCCACAGGGCAGACACATAATGATGCCACAATCACCTTATGAATTTTGTTTCCACCTGTCAGTCATCAGAAATTCTGGAGGCTTATTAGCAGGCCATCTGGTTGAGGTTGTTCCTGTTGTCTCTGTCTGGTGAGGTAATAAAGTGGCTAAATGAACTCCCATATGACTCTATTCGCACATGGGGTGAGTTGAAGGAAGCATTCTTAGAAAGATTCTTCCCTGCGTCTGCGAAATTGAAATTGAAGGATTAGATTACAGCTCACATAAAGCTACCAATCGAGGCTTTATATGAGACTTGGAAGTGGTTCAGACAGAAGATCAAACAATGCTTGAACCATAACTTCACAGATGATCACTTGAAGGAGGTTTTCTACAGGTCCTGCAATTTTGTCATTAAGCTGATTATTGATGTTGCTTGTGGGGGTTAATACATGTCTAGGACTTTTCCTAATTTTGTAGTCATCTTGGATCAAACAACTAAGAATAGAAGGGCATGATATACTAGAGATGGTGATTGGTCAGGATTCATTGTGGGGATGACTGCAGAACAACAAAAGAAATAAGAGGAGCGAGACCAGGACATGGCTCATATGCGAACCCAAATGGATTTGTTGATGAAGAGTTTATTGGGTGGAGGGCTAGAGAAAGTGAAAGCAGTGGATGTTATACCCAGGTATGAAGATACAGGTTTTGATTTTATCAAAGAGGCCAAGCTTCTGAACAATCAGTAGGGTTTACGGACATTCAACTCTAGAAATCAAGGTCAGAACTATGGATACGAAAACTACTATGATCGGCCTGGGGCGAGAGACACTGGAAACTGGCAGAACAGGGATAGCTATAAAAATGACCGGCCAGCAACATATGTACCCCCCATGAATAGATAATATCAAAACCATGGGGGTGGTACCTCTAAGTTGGAAGAGATGATGGCCAAGGTGCTTGACAAGGTTGAAGTCACAGAATGTGAAGTGAGAGACATGCGTGGTGAGATGTCTAATATTCGACAATAAGTGGATTCTTACTCCACTTCCATTAAGCAGTTAGAGCAACAGATAAGCCATTTGTCAGCTTCAGTAAATCAGATAAAGGTCGGGGCTCTTCCCAGTGACACGATCTAGAATCTGAAAAATGATAGTCACTATATAGCCATGACCACAAGAAGTGGCAAGGTACTCCCTGACCCGGTTCTAGCCAAAGATGACAGTACAAATCAGGTGGGTGGCAAAGTGTTAGGCACCAGTGTGAAACATGCTGAGGGGGTAGTCGAAGAAGCAGTCGTGACACCTGATGATGCTGAGATAGTTAAGGGCCCCAGGGGGTCTGACAAACCAGAGTCATAGCCTTTGTGAATTGTTCCTAAGCCGCCACCACCATTCCCATAGAGGTTGAAGCAGAAGGCAGAAAATGGCAAGTTCTAGAAATTTTTGGAGATGTTAAAGGAGCTATCAGTAAACATACCCTTGGTGGAGGCACTTGAGCAGATGCCGAGTTATGCTAAGTTCATGAAGGCCTTAGTGACTAAGAAATGTACGATCACAGCTGAGTCGGCAGAGAACCTCCACCATTGTAATGCAATTTCTACGAGATCACTAGTTGAGAAAAAGATGATCCTGAAGCCTTCACTATCCCATGCACAATAGGGTTTTTTGATTTTGGACAGGCCCTCTGCGACTTGGGTGCTAGCATAAATCTAATGCCACTAGCACTTTACAATTAGTTGGGATTGGGAGCCCCAACACCCACGACTATGCCACTACTCATGGCAGATAAGTGAGTTAAGCGGCCCGTGGGAATTCTGTGTGATATGTTAGTCAAGGTGGATCGATTCATTTTTCCTACAGATTTTTTCATTCTGGACTGCCAGGTTGATTCTGAGGTTCCTATCATCTTTGAGAGACCATTTCTAGCTACTAGTAGGGCATTGGTAGATGTGAAATATAGTGAACTGACCTTCAAGCTAAACTTAGAGGAGGTCAAGTTCAATGTATGTGCTTCTATAAAACGGCCAAGAGAGATAACAGTAATGTCGGTCATCGACGTAGATGAGACCTACTTTTCTGAGGTCCCTATCGAGGAAGAAATGGGTGTAGAAGAATTGACTGCTGTAATCATGAACTTTCCAGAAAATGGTATGACTGATTAAAAGGGCATTGTGCAAGCACTACAAGGCAGGGGAACCAGACCTTATGTGCCCAGAAAGTTAGACCTGGATTTACAGAATAGACCATCCCCACCTGCTGAGCCGTCTGTAGAGGAGCCTCCCACTTTGGAGCTCAAAGAACTGCCACAACACCTGAGATATGTTTTTCTTGGTGGTAATAACACTCTACCTGGAATTGTGTTAGTAGATTTACAAAGAGATCAGACGATAGCATTGTTGGGGGTACGACAGAAGCTTAACAAGGCCATTGATTGGTCCATTGCAGATATTGTGGGGATTCCGCCAGGCATATGGTACACAAAAGATCAAGTTGGAAGACAATTGTGTGTCTAGCATCGAGCATCAGCACAGGCTTAACCCGCCCATGCAGGAGATTATGAAAAATGAGATTATCAAGTGGTTAGATGCTGGGGTCATATACCCGATCTCTGACAGTCAGTGGATCAACCCAGTGTAGTGTGTACCCAAGAAAGGGGTTATGACAATCGTCGCCAATGACAAGAATGAATTAGTCCCATCACAACCTATTATTGGTTGGCGAGTCTACATGGACTATAGAAAGTTGAACAGATGGACCTTGAAGGGTCATTTTTCCATGCCATTCATGGACCAAATATTAGATCGACTGGCAAACAGAGGGTGGTACTATTTCCTGGATTGGTATTCGGGTTACAATCAGATATCGATAGCTCCCAAGGATCAAAATAAGACCACTTTCACTTGTCCATATATGACGTTCGCATTCAGGCAAATGCTTTTGGGTTGTATAATGCCCTAACCACTTTCTAGCGGTGCATGATGTCTATATTCTGCGACATGATCGAGGACACCCTGGAGGTGTTTATGGATGACTTCTCTGTGGTGGGTGAGTCATTCGATGCTTGTCGTTTTAACCTTAGCAGGGCTCTACAACATTGTGAGGAGGCAAACCTGGTCTTGAACTGGGAAAATACAACTTCATGGTCAAGGAAGGGATAGTCCTGGGTCACAAGATCTCAGAAAGAGGCATAGAGGTAGACATGGCGAAGATTGAGTTTATTGAAAAGTTATCGCCTCCTATCTCTGTAAAAGGAGTCAGAAGTTTTTTGGGACATGCGGGCTTTTACCACCGGTTCATGAAAGACTTCTCCAAGATTGCACACCCATTGTGCAAGTTGTTAGAAAAATATGCTAAGTTCTAGTTTGACGAAAGCTGCAGGTAAGCCTTTATAACCTTGAAGCACAAGTTGATTATTGCGCCTGTGGTAGTGTCTCTTGACTGGTCAGCCCCATTTGAGATCATGTGTGATGCTAGTGGAACTGTTGTAGGGGTTGTTCTGGGTCAAAAACACAACAAGTTCTTTCACTCAATTTACTATGCCAGTAAGACCCTGAATAAAGCTCAAAGAAATTACACCATGATTGAGCAGGAGCTATTTGTCGTAGTGTATGCCTTTGACAAATTTTAGGCCTACCTCTTGGGTACAAAGGTAATTGTACACACTGATCAAGCAACATTGAGGTATCTCATGGCTAAGAAGGATATCAAACCACGATTGATCAAGTGGGTACTATTGTTGCAACAGTTTGATTTTGATGTCCAATATAGAAAAGAGACCAAGAACCAAGTGGCAGATCATCTATCTAGGCTGGAGGATGAGTCTAGAGGCAAATATTGGTTAACCATCAATGACTCATTTCCCGATGAGAAGGTACTGGTCGTTTATGTTGATCTAATTCCTTGGTTTGCTGATTATACTAACTATCTGGTGTCTGACCTCATGATTGGGGACCTAACCTCTCACCAGAGAAAAAAGTTTCTTCATGATGTGCGCAGGTACTTTTGAGATGAGCCATTCTTGTTCCATACATGTACTGATGGGATAATTCGGAGGCGCGTCCCTGAGGAAGAGATGATGAGTGTAATGGAATCCTGTCATGTTTCTCCAGTGGGGGGCCACCACAGTAGTGCCAGAACCGCCAAGAAGATACTGCAATGTGGGTACTACTGGCCCACCCTATACAAAGACACTCACGACCTGGTGCAGGGATGTGATCAATGTTAGCGCCAAGGTAATATTTCTAGATGCCAAGAGATGCCCTTGACACCTATCCTAGAGGTTGAGATATTCGATATCTGGGGCATCGACTTCATAGGTCCCTTTGTGCGCTCCTACGGCATGAGGTATATCTTGGTGGCGGTTGATTATGTCTCAAAATAGGTAGAAGCGGTGGCACTGCCTAATAATGAGAATAAGAGTGTAGCCCAATTTCTGAGGCGAAATATCTTTTCCAGATTTGGGACTTCCAAAACTATCATTAGTGATGGGGAGACCCATTTCTATAATAAGATCTTTCGCGCAGTGCTGGCCAAGTATGGAGTCCACCAACATAAGGTCGCCACACCCTACCATCCGCAGACTAGTGGCTAGGTTGAAGTTTCAAACAGAGAGATCAAGGAGATATTGGCCAAGTCTGTAAACGTATCACAGACTGATTGGTCTAGAAAGTTAGATGATGCACTTTGGGCCTACCACATAGCATACAAAACTCCTATTGGTATGTGCCCGTACCAATTGGTGTTTGGTAAGGCTTTCCATCTGCCAGTAGAGCTAAAACATAAGGGACTGTGGGCCTTGAAGAAGTTAAACATGAATTGGGAGGAAGCCACAGAGTTGAGACTCGACCAACTCAATGAGTTGGATGAGCTTCGTCTGCACGCATATGTTAGTGTTGCACTGTACAAAGCCAGGATGAAGGTCCAGCATGATAAGCACATCACACCGCATAATTTTAGTGTGGGTGACAAGGTGTTACTATACAACTCCAGGCTTCGGTTGTTTCCAGGAAAGCTCAAGTCTAGGTGGGTTGGACTGTACAAGGTTGTTCAACTATTCCTTCATGGTGCATTGGAGCTTGAAGCTGAAACTGAGCACCATTTCAAGGTTAATAGTCAAAGGGTCAAGAAGTACTTGGGTGTTACTGCGGACGTCTCCGTAGTGGAGGTGGTGCACCTTGACGAAGTCCAAGTAGTCAAGGAGGCACGTTGTGCCGTGACGTTAAATCAAGCGATTCATGAGAGGAAACCCATGTCTTAAAAATAATAATAATAATAATAATAATAAATTAAAACTATTATTTTGTCATTAGTCATTGATTTTGTAGTTGCAGGTACACGCAGGTGTGCTCAGGAGGTCCTTGTGGTGGGCCATGGTGGGTACAACATGAGTTGGAGCTCAAAGTATAAAAAGTGGGCAAAGGTCAGTGTCACGACACCTTACACAGACCGTGTGTCATCACATGGACCATGAGAGTCACCATAGACACACCCCTCCTGGTAAGTCCTTCAAACGCTCAAGAGTCTCATCAAATGGATGGCCAAATGTACCGTGTGTCACCACACAAACTGTGAGGCCAACCATGAGATATAACTGACGATAGCAGGATTTAAGTGGCACTACACAGACAAACACATGGACCGTGTAACACCACACGGGCCGTGTGTTTACCTATTAAAGGCGCACATCCCAAGTAAAACCAGACGATGCTTCTAATGGCCTGTGACAAGTGTGACGGTCCATATAGCTTCCCGTGAGGTGGGGTTGACCAGGTTTGACAGTTAAAACTAGAATATATGTTACCCCACACACCCCATTCCCCATTTCCCTCATTCTTTCAACTCTCTCACTCATATCTTCTCAACTCCACCACACCTATCTATTTAACTACGAAGCAAGGATCTCTCTCACGATCCGTCGAGCAACCTAAGTGGTTTGGGTCTTCACTATCGTCACTCACTGTCAATTTTCACTCCAATTCAAGTAAGTAAATTTTGTTTTCTTCTTCTCTTGAGTGTAATTGATGTTTCATGTGCCTATACGTGTGCAAAGTTTAAGGTTTAGACTAGAAATTGTGATTTGGTGGGGTGGATTGTGTTGGGTGAGGGGTTGATTGTCTATCCCAACCATTGTTGGCCCCTTGAAGGTTTTTCCCCATGAATGTGGTATGAAATTAGGTCGTAGTTGTCATTTTGTTGGGAAATCATCGGTATTTCACTTGCCATGGGTGTAGAAGAGTACGAGGAACCCGATCTGTGCGCCTAAGTTCCGGATCTGCAGGTTGATTGTTAAAGTTTTTGAGGTGCTTCCCCACGATAAACTTCACGAGCCATGTACCTCCACATAGACCGTGTCATGGTCCGTAGGGTGCGTCTTATTGCAGTACCATTGGCAGAACTATTTAAGTCTTGGCATACGGACCACCTCACGGTCCACTCATTACACAGTCCGTGTAGGGGTCCCCGTCTAGGTGTCCTGTCTCATACACTCCAAGTCAAGGCACACGGACCATCTCACGGCCCGTATAAGGATCCCATCCAGGTGTCTTGTCTCACTCATACTCTGAGTCATGGCACACGGACCACCTCACGGTTCGTAACCCGTCACACAGTCCGTGTAGGGGTTTCATCCAGGTGTCAATTTCTCCAACACCCCAAGTTTGGCTAGATGGTCCACCTCATGGCCTGTGGCACATTACACGGTTCGTGTAGGGTCCATCCAGTTTTGTTCTTCATCTTTATTTGTTAGTTATTTTAATAGTCTGTGTTTTCAGTTTTTGTACTATGAATTAGTGCAATTTCCCTATGATAGATCGTGTGATGTCACTCTTAAGGGTTATTATCACTTGTTACACCATAGGGGAAGTCTGAGTACCTATTTGTGTGTCCTCATACAGGTTCCATATGTGCTTATCGTATCTTGCTCTGTTGCTTGCATGTCTAATGGGTCCTGGCCAAAAGTCTGTACCCCCAGGGAGGAGCTCGAGTCTCACTTACATGATTCTGTAACTGAGTCCTCCAGTCGTTGGATGACCAGTGGCTCGAGCAATGATTCGTTTGAGGGGTCGGAGGTCCGCTACACAAGCAATGTCTCCCCTCACTCTTCCTGCACCACTAGAGCTCGGGCAGCTCAACAGGCATTGACCCCCTGCCACCAGAGGGGGTCCCGCTTACCGATGGGGAAGAGGAAGAGGTTGCCCCAGAATATGAGGAAGAGGAGCATGTCTCTTCTCCCGAAGCCACACAGCAGCAGGATGGCACTGCAGAGGTTGAGCTCTGAGACAGTGATGATGAGGCCATCCGTTATGATGTCTCTCGGGCTCCAAATGATGAAGTGGCCAAGTATCTCACTCTATTCCTCCGAGCCCATTGGACCACCCTGGGCGAAAGAGACATATTTTCTCATGGGCTGACTAAAGGGTGCGGGGGGATCCAGCGTCGGACTATTCTTCCAGAATATCGAGTGTTGACTGATAACCTGGATATGGTTCCAGATATCAAAGCTGCATTCGAGTTCCCCCCAGTTTGGGTGGATGTCCTAGAATCCAAGTTTCTACGGGCTGGATCTCATTCAGGAGTTTTCTTCCTTCTATGCTACTGATTTAATGAATTCTATGGGGGCAGTTCCAAGAGACTTCGCAGGCATATGGCCATGAACTTAGCCCCTCTGGAGCATATTTCTATCCAAGGTCAATCTGTGGATATCTCTAAGGCCACCATCAACAGGTTCTTGCATGGGCCTGAATATACCGCGCGAGCTGACTGACTTTATGCAGTTAACGTCCACCAGGTTTCTGAGGAGGTGCTACTAGTTGATCCTGAGTCTCGAGTTGTTGTGGCATCCTGGATTGCGCAACAGATAGCATTACAGGGTGCCGAAGCCGCGTGGGTCACCGACACTGTGGATCCCCATTACTAAGGCCTCCCTCACATTTCTGATTAAGTTTTGGTGGTCTCTGGTGCGTGCCCGCCTGTGACCCACTCTAAATGACAACACCCTCCAGTTGTCACAGACCTCACTGGTGGCATGTCTCATTGCCGGCTATCCTATTAATGTAGGTCGGGTCATCGCTACTGAGATGAGGGATAGAGCATTAAGTGATGAGGCGACCTTCCTATTTCCCTGTTTGATTAGAGGCCTTTGCAGGTGGGGTCATGTCCCCACCACCAAGTATCTAGACCAAAAGATTTTTCCTTCCTCGGTGGTTAACATTTCCTTAATCAAAGATGTCAACAATCCACTCTTCCGTACCAGGACTCAGCGATATGGTGGCCCGACTATATTTCCACAAGCCGCCCCACAACAACCCATGGACTTTGAGAGATTTATGGGTGTTCCACCGACGGGTGAGGCGTTACAGCAACACGGGGGCGGTAGTTCACAGGCAGCTATGGCACCTGGATATTTCTATGTCCCGTATAAGTTTCTGGCCAGGCTGGTCAATGATCAAAGAGAAACACAGGCCATAGTGGAACAAATTATTGAGAGAATGCCATAGGTGGTCTAGACTCACATGAATTAAGCTGTGGAGATGCTCCGTGTTGATCTTTAGAACTAGATAGCTGTTCTCCAGAATCAGGTGAACAACTTGGAGGGTTACTTCAACGAGCAGTTCAACAACTTGTTCGGTTTGGAGGCGGCCAATATCGTGAACACGGTCTCAGAGATGAAGCAACAGAGAGTTGTGCTCATTGCCAAATACAATGCCCCATCTCCACTTCCTCCGGAAGAGTCACTGATGAACCTATTTGCAGCCCCAACTCCTACACCATCTTTGGGTGATTATTGGAGTGTTCCTCCAGCACTACCGACTGCCACTGTCCCATACCCTGAGGCCCCGAAGCATAAAGGCAAAGATAAAAAGAGGGCTCAGTGGGATAGACCACCATCAGATGCCAAGGCAGCTGAGGAGAAGCAGTTGTGCAAGGCGCTTAGAGCCCAAAGGCGGGCTGCGGCAGAGCAGGCAGAGCAAGAGAGGCTTGCCTATGAGGTGTCTATGGCTGTTGCATCCGAAAGTTCTGTTGGCCAAGCCCCACGATTTGATGGAGATGACCCTGCTGGAGGGTCGCACGCTACTGGTGAGGATCATCCTGACGCCTAGGGCTTCCCAGGTATGTCCCTCCCCTTTGATTTGCTATTTCTGATTTTTTGTGCATTGAGGGCATTGCACTATTTTTTTGGTGGGGGGTAGGGCATTCCTGCCACTTGGGAGTTTTTGTTGTCATTTTTCTTTTCTCTCAGGTGGACTATTTAGTAGAACTGACATGTTTAGGTTGTATTGTGTGCATAAGTATGAGTCTTGATAGAAGTTTATAATAACCCATGATTTATGTGACTGAGCCACCCAAAACTTGTATGTGCATGCACCCCTTCTAGTCTAATTTGTGAGATCTCTGTAGAGCATTACAAACATCTTCCAGTTGGTATGTTGATAAAGTATGATTGTGTTGGTTAAAGCACGAAATAGTGTAGGATATGTGCCATGTGAATGTGAGCCTATTTGTTTAAATTCGATTGACACGCCTATAAGCTAGAACTTGTCCGGTTAGTCCCAGTAGAACAATTAAATAACTGGATTAGGAAAGGATCTTAGGCCATTTTTGTGTGAAGCCACTCAGCCTAAAATAAACGAACCAAATAAATTTATTTTTGTTGAACCAAAAAGTTGAGCCTGAATAATCCTTTTCTTTGTTTTCACCCAACGCAATATCCCTTGACTAGTTGTAAATCCTTACTTTGGCCCTGGTCTCTCCAAGGACACTGTGAACCTCAATTTAGGCCAATACCTAAGTTGAGGGTGGATTGTATTGGCCCTGTTCCTTTTGAAAAGACATTGTGCACCTTAGCGTAGGAAAAAAGCCTAAGTTAAGGGTGGCTACTGAGGGAAAAACAAAAAAATGAAAAGGGAAAAAGAGTAAGAGATGGAAAGAAAAGCTTGGGAGTGAAACAACACAAAAAGAAAATATATATATATATATATATATAT